>PVJS01027354.1:0-26307 GCA_004027185.1 Glis glis | reverse complement strand
GACTGAATTAGTGGTTGCTCCGATCCTAAGACTCCAGCTCTTAGACCGTTCGACCAGCTACTGGTTCCTCTGACTCTCCACGTGCAGTCAGAACCTGGGACTACATTGCTGCAAACTGTAAGCCCATCTGATAAATCCCTTTTTTCAAATATACTCATTCTGTGTATTCTGTTAATCTAGAGAACCCTGTCCAATACACTGTTGGTTAGGGGTTAGACCTGTTTTACATTCGTCTACTGTTCTGGGACTAGAATTTACTTAGCAGTTCTTATGACAAAGTGTAGGAACACAGGAATCAAACTTAACTGAAAAACACATTTGAATCCCCATGTCCTTCATTCTCGAAGGTTTCATTGGTCAAAATAAGTCACACGGCCAAACCCCAAACTCATGGGGCCAGGAAATTCTTCAGTCCCACAGAGAGGTGGGGAAAAGTAGGAGTGAGTACTTACTGAATGGTAATCCAAGAATCTAAACTATCTTGTGTGTTTTATTCTCTATGTTAAACAGTGCATAAGATTGAGAGAATCCCTTCCTGTGAAATAATATGCAAATAAACTATCCCTCTTTTTTCAAGGTATCTGAAAGTGTAAATTTAAGTATAAAATTTGTCAATCCTTATTTCAGGACCCTGAGATGAACTTTTATGCACACAAGCAGCTATTTGCTTTGTTTTGGGCTGTTTACATATATACATTTAGTGGGTTGATACAGTTCACTCATTGTTTTCTTCTTATTTTTTAAAATCTAAGAACCAACATATCTCTGGCGGAAAAAAAGAAATAAGAGAAGGGATGTCCTGTTAAATTGTTTGTTGTACAAGGGAAGAAGCCACAACTCTGTCTATTCATTGCTGTATTTCAGTGCCACGCCCAATACTTTTCTCTCAGCAGGCACTTAATAAATACTCAACTGGCTGATTACCAGTTTGCAAGAGGGTCAGTTCCTCTTGTCTCCTGTCTCTATCTCTGTCTTGTTTTTGCATTAAAATATATATACCATAGGATACATGTAATATTTTCTTTATTGTGGTAAAATAAACATAACATAGAATATACTGTTTGAACGATTTTAAAATGTACAGTTCAGAGGCATTAAGTACTTTCACAGTGTTGTCCAATCATTACCACTGTATAGTTCCAGTACTGTTAAAAATCACCCCAAATGGGAATCCTGTTCCTATTAAGCAGTCAGTCCTCACTCCTCCAGCCCCGTGCTAATCACTAGCCTATTCTGTCTGGATTTGCCTATTTTGGACATTTCATAAAAATGGAATCATATAATATATGACTTTTTTCATTTAGCATCTTGTTTTCAAGATTTATCCATGTTGTATGTGTCAGTACTTCATTCTTTTTTCTGGCTGTATAATATCCCATTGTAGGAAATATCCATTCATTAGTTGATGAATAGATAGGCAAATGATATTTTATATATGTGCTAATTGATTTTAGATACCATATGTAGTATAAGACATTAACAATCTGAGGTTTGATTTATTTTCCTCTGTATAACATAGCAGTGGAGAGGGACTCTTTTGCAGAACTTACTTGGAAAGGGACGAATGGAGAACTGGAAGATTTTCCAGAGAGATAATATCAACACATCAGATAATGAATTACCACTGCCTGATTAAACTGTGATAACGTGATTTATTTTTTAGATTTTAGTCTAGATTACTATGATTGGATATCATAAACACTTGACAGTAACTTGGTAGAAGGCCAGGAATCAGCAGCTGGTTATTTTAATTACAACTTTAATCTTGTGTCTTTTACTTATTTGCTGTGACATGGCTTAGTTTTCCATTTTATAAAACAATAACACCCAAATGGTACTTTCCCATTTCTCTCCATGTTTTCTGTGCTAATTTTACATGCATTTTCTAGTTTCTTCCTGCTCTCCAAAAATGTTTTAAGTCTCAGATCATGTGAGATTCTGATTTAAGATTTAAAAATATTCTCCTCCCTGAAGGTTTATTACCCAATTAGAATTTGAAAGGGGCTGCATGACTATTTCATAATAAATAGACTCTAAAAGGAGTGCAATGGAATTAATTTAAAAGCTTGGGAAATAAGATATCTGAGTAAAATGAAAGGAATTGGCATTATGTAACCTAGAGAAATGAAGGCTGAAATCTTTAATACACGAAAGACCATTATATAGAGGAGGACCAATGGTTTTTCTCTGTCTTCCATGAGAATAAAATAAGAGGAAATGGACTTAAGCTATAGCAGGCAAGATTTAGATGAGAAATAAAAAAGCTTTCAAATTCCAAGGAATGTAAGGTGGTTTATCAGTGTCCTTGCTAAGCCCTGAAAGAGATTTAAGGAAGAGAAATGGAAATTGAAGAATTAATTTATTATTAACATTGTTTGTTAAGAGGTGTTCCTAAATGCTCTTCCTGTGAAAGTTTAAGCTAGGAAACTTCCATCCATAAGAGGAAATCTACCTCTTATGGATGATCCCGGTCCCTGAAAAATAACAAGGGGCACCACACTATCATGTTTATCTTCTAAGAAGTGTCTAGTACATGCTTTGCAGGCAGGAGCCACTTAATGAAATTGAATTAAATAAACAAGTGTCTTTTAAAGACAAGTAAACTAAGATAGTATGATAACTGTCCACCCTAAGACCATGTAGCGGCTAACAGGGTCAAATTCACACTATAGCTTAAGAGAAAGGGTAGATTTGAGGCAGAAAATAGATTTCTACCTGTTTCATACCTAGACCATAGAAGAATGATCGGGAACTGGAAGGGGCAGGGCTCTTCCTGCCACGTCCCCGACGCCTGGACTGCTTCTGGATCAATGATTCAGTAATCTGTGTTAACTGATGTCCGTGGCCTGGTTCTGCCGAGAAGTATACATCCAATAGCGAGCATTTTCTTTACAAAATGATTAAAAACAATGCACTCCATAATTATTCACTGACTTCCTACAGTATTTGAGGCGCCATGTCAGTCCTTGTGCTAAGCAGTGCCTAATATGGTAAAGATGTCTGTGAAATAATGTGGAGGAAACTATCCCTTCACTTCAAGACATCTGTTATGATTAAGGTTAAATGTCAGGGAGAAAGAACAGAAAATAAACCCGAAGGGGCAGCTTTGTGCTTCCTTTAAAGGCATCAGGGTGCAGGCTCATAGACTCCCCAGCGGTTCCCTCTGTGGTGCTTCTCTCTCCCCCTGACCCCCAGCCCAAGCTGACTGACCTGTCCCCTTCACCCCTTCATTATGCTGCTGCCGGCAAGTGGTCCTTTCCCAACTCCTCCACAGACTCATAACCTACATTTTCTTTCTTTTTTTCTTTTTTGGTGGTACTGGGGATTGAACTCAGAGATATTTTACTTCTGACCTATACCCCCAGCCCTATTTTATTTTTATTTTGAAACTGGGTCTCGCTAAGTTGATGAGAGTCTTACTACTTGCTGAGGATGGTCTTGAACCTGAAATCCTCCTGTCTCAGCCTCCCAAGTATTGGGATTAAAAGTGTGCGCCATCACACCCTACTGTAACCTACATTTTCACTTGCTGCTCAGACCGAAGGACATCTAGGGTCCTGAACATAGGGAGAGTCCTTACAATAGCATTTGAAGGACTGCCCTGTTGGCATAGGGTGGGTGGAGACAGGGTGTGGGGCACAGAGATTCTTGGAACAAGCCTTGGGCCTAACTTTGAGATGCCAAGTCGAGAATCTTGTTTTAACTTGTATGACTAAAGTAAAGCAATAAGAATTAAAATCTATCATGGAATGAAGAAAGGCATCAGGAGACACTGACAATAGGTGCTGAGAAATAAAAAAGAGAAAATCGTTAAAGATACCATTATAAAATATATAACATCAATTATGTATTATCACCATAGCACAACAATGATTCATCATTAAATATGTCAGATTAATTTAGCATATAGTTACTTTTATTTCAATTTAAACTACTCATGTAGCTCAGTTTTAAAAATTTCTTGCTTTTGTAGAATGTTTGTTCAGAGCATATAAAATAATATAAGGGACAATATCCATCCATAGAACAGATTATCCACCTATATAATTATTCACAATGTTTGAGTTGCTATTTCAGAAATAATGGTATTTTAAATAAGATTTTTGTATTGAAATGAAAAGAGAATATTTCAATGGTATTTCTGAATGGTAGCAATTGGCATATTATTCTAATTGCCTTAGCTGCCTTCCCTAAAGGAAACATATTTGTTTTCAGGGCTGGATGGTCTTGGCATAATAAGAAATTGTTCCTAATGTTAAGTTGAGAAGAAATTTAATCAGACTGTTTTAAATTTTAGGATTTCTAGCTTCCACCGCCTGCTTCCCTAGCAAAAACTGAACAGAGAATTGGGTTTTCTGCTCATCAGATAATGTCAAGCACAGAGAGAGAGAGAGAAAGAGAGAGAGAGAGAGAGAGAGAGAGAGAGAGAGAGAGAGAGAGAACCAAAAGATCAAAGGAAGTCTTACCCTGGGCCCTGCCACATCCTTGGTCAGGCTCTGTTTTTAACCTTGATGGAAACAGTATTCAGTCTGTATTTTGATTTTAAGACAGGAAAATTAAGGTGCTAAGGAAATAAAATAAAACAAAACTCGAGAGTAAACTTTTACAATTAAGAAAAGGAAAAAAGCAGTTAGTGGCTTAGATATCCAACAGGCCCTGGGCTGACCCACTTAATGTGATTTCTTTAACCCTGTATTTGCCATCTGAGTTGAGCGGCAATTCTTGGTCGTCAAGTGAACATTTGTTTTTCCCTTTCCCTTGAAGGAGTGAGCCTCCGTTCTTGGCAGTCTTGCTGAACTGCAGTGCAACCAAGGACTTTTGTGCATTTGAATTCTTCATTGTAAACATTGTGACAAGCTTTGGCAAGCTGGGAGTTGGCAGAGTTGGTGTGATGTCATAGAAAATAATTTCCTTTGTTTTATTTAAAAAAGGTTTCCAAGTTTTCCCCCAGTAAGTCTGGCCTTTATCTTGGGCTCTAAGAGAGCCCTTTACCAGATGTCAGAGCTCAGAAATTATCTTTGACTTCTAAAGACCTTACCCCAGGCTGATCTGGATTACTCTCCTTCATGAATTGAATGAGAGCCTCTTAAATATCACTCCATGTCTCTAGGCCAAAGAACTATCTCTTTCTTCCATTTATCTTGTCCTATCTATCTTCAACCTTTGTTTTAGACAATAGTTTCCCTCCTCAATACCCTTAGCATTAAAGTGATTCTCCAGTGCTAGCATCTCCTTCAAACATTTTGAAGAGAGGGTATTGACTTCCAACCTGATTTTATCCTCTGTGAACATGCAGGTTACAGATTGATTAGTATGATGTCAGTTAGTGGTAAAATCCTAAAGCAAAATGTTAAACGAGTGATTTGTTAGTACTTAGGGGAAAAGTCAGTGATTAGTTGTGAGGGCCTGCCTGAGTTTTCAGGGAACAAATAATAGCAAATGGCAGGTCAACTTCCCCTTTTGTTAAGTTACCAGTTGGGAGGTCAGAGAAACTTGCTCAAAGGTGGCTTCATGGACAAGCTGGGAAAAGCAGGTCTTGGTGCAAAGGTCATATCTGGTAGAATGGGTGTAGCTCTTAGTGAAATTCTATAAATTAGGAGGTAGTCTGTAGAGGTTGCCATGGTCTCTATCTAGTTGTATCCCACCCACACCCAACATTTTGATTTATAATTTGGAAGAACTATGAAAGACCCTGTTCTACTTTCTTCTAGCTAAGTCCTATCTGATCTCCAAAACCCCAATTCCAGAATCCCCTCCTAATGGAAGTCTTCACTCACACTGGAGTCTGACCTAGAGGTCTCTCCTCTGTACGCCGGGAGTAGTTTTCCACAGCACTTACTACGCTGGGATTCCTCGTTTCCTGTCTGTTTCCTTTGCTAGTCTATGAGGTCCTTGTGGTCAAAGACCAGTGTCATTTAACTTCATATCCTACAGCATCTGGTACTTAGTATCCATCAGTGAAATTTTTTTTGAATAGGTGAATGAATGAGTGAATTGATGCTGTACTTATTATTATTTTCATGTCACACAAAAGGGACACAATATGATAAATAACAGAATCAAGATTCAGGAAGAATCAAGTGGTTGAAAAAAATGGTCCAACTAAAAAGATGAAATTCTCTGTCTCTATCCACTGATCATACCATCTTTTATTGTCTTTTATTCCATTGCTGCCAACCTTAATTTTATGCTTATCATTAAAATCACCCTCTTGTACTTCTTTGGCTTTGTTCTTGACAAAACCAAATGTCTAGATGAACCCAACTCTGCACTTGCACCCATCAATAAACACGGCTGGAGAAAAGCCTATTATCGTGCTGGTTTGCTTAGATTTGAATTCATAACCACCAACCCGAAGGGCCACTAGTTGTTTTATACTCCCTCATCCGTTTCTTCCCCAACTCTCAGGTGGTCATTTTAGACTTTCTCTCTCTCTCCTCAAATGCTGTTGCTTCCTCCTTGTTCTTGCTGTCAGCCGATGACTTTCCTTCCTCTTCACTGAGAAAAGGTAAGCCATCCGATGAGAACCTGCACATCACCCTCATCACCTGCTCTGCGCCCGTGACATCGCCTTCTACTGTGTTCCTAGAGGGAGGAGCTGTTTGTGATCCAGCAGTTAGCCTCCCTTTACACTGGATCCCCTTCTTCTTTACTAAAAAGAACATCATTCCAGGAATTCTGGGATTTCTTACAAAGTCATTTATTTTACTCTACTGTGTCACATTCATAAGCATATAAGCATGCCGCTATTCCTTTCTTAAAAACAAAAACCTTCTTAGCCAGGTATGGTGGCACATGCCTGTAATCTCAGCTACTTGGGAGGCTGAGGCAGGAGGATGACAAGTTTGAGGCTAGCCTCAGTAACTTAGTGAGTGTTATAGTTAGATATAAAATGCCTCCTGAAGAGATCATTTGTTAATATTCAGGGTTGATATAATTGAGTCATGAGGGTTGTAATCCTAGAAGTGGATAGATAAATCCATTGTAATGGATTTACCTGAGTGGTACCCCGTAGGCCATTAGGGTGTGATTGGAGGTGGGTCCCTGGGGGTGCGGCCTTGGGGATTATATAAGGAATTCCTCTTGCCCCTGCTCATGCTCTCTTGCTGGCCTCAGTGATATAAAGAGCACAGCCATGTGCTCTCCCTCCGCCTCCCGCCGCCATGCCCTGAGATCCGCGGTCCCCATCCTCACATGGACTGAGCCCGAAACCATAAGAAAAGAAATCTTCTTTCCTCTGAGTTATGTGGTCAGATATTTAGATCATGGCTGCAAGAATGCTGATGGATACAGTGAGACTATCCCAAAATAAAACAATAACTTAAAAAGTGGCTGGAGATGTAGCACAGTGGTAGAACACTTACCTAGCATGTGTGAGGCTCTGGGTTCAATCCCCAGTTCCAGGGGCAGGGGACTCAAAACCAAAAAACTAATAAAATACAACTTCTTTAGATCTTACTTCTGTCCCAGTTTTCTTTTTTTTTTTTTGCAGCAAAACTCTTCAAAGGTGTTTATTAATATTTGTTAATATTATACATTGCCTATTCTTTTGTATTCTGTTAAACCCACTCTAATGATTTTTCCCTCCAGACTTCTATTAAAACTACTCTTTTTTTTTTTTTTGCAGCACCGGGGATGAACCCAGGGGTGTTCTACCTCTGCGCTACGCCCCCGGCCCTATTTTTTATACTTTATTTTGAAACCGGGTCTCACTAAGTTGCGGAGGGCCTCACTAAGAAGAGAGAGACAGGGAGAGAGAGACAGGGAGAGAGAGAGCGAGAGAGCTGAGGCTGGCTGTGAACCCGGATCCTCCGGTCTCCGCCTCCCAAAGTACTGGGATTACAAGTGTGCGCCACCATGCCCGGCTTAAAACTACTCTTAATCCTCATCTTACTTGTCAGCATTCTTTTCAGTGTTGATTACTTCCTTTCTCATCCTTCTGCTGTCTTCCGTTGGCTTCCAGGATGCTATAGTAATTTAGTTTTCTGCTGCCCTACTGGCTTCTTATCTTCAGTCTCCTTGCTGTAGGGCCTCTTAATGGACTAGAAGTAGGAGTCACTCCTTGGTCTCCTTTTCAGATCTTTCTGCACCCATTGCCTTGATGACCACCTGGGTTCATGAGTTTAAAGCCACCAATCTCAGTATTGATGACTTCCATGTTTGCATGTCAAGTTCAGATTTCTTTCCTAAATAGCTGATTCTTGACAACAAGTCTAGAAATGATCGTTTCCACTGCCCAAATCTACTTCCTCTGTAGTATTCCCCATCTCAGTTAATGGCACTTTATCCTTGCAGTTTATTGGACCTAGATAACCCTGGTGTTATCTTGTTTCTTCTTACACTTTACACGCAGCCTATCAAGAAAACATGTTGATACTGCCTTCAAAATATATCCAGAATCTCATCATGTCTCCTCTCCTCCATGACTGCCCCCCTATCAGGGTGACCTGATTCGAGTCACTCTCATCTCTATATGGATTACTACAGTGAACTCCTCATGGTCTCTACTTCTACTTCTGGCCCTCTCAGTCTATGCTCACAATAGTAGCCTATGCTCAACCCCACCCCAGTTCATTTTCAGGACAAGCCAGAATCCTTCAGTGGTCACAAGACGCTTCATGCCCCACACTTCACTTTTATCTCTTCCTACTCTCCCCCTCACTCCCTCTACTCCAGTCCCTATGGCCTCCTCCTGCTGCTCACACACACTGCTGGCATTCCCACCTCAGGGTCTCTGAGCTGGCTGATACCTGCATGCTTACTTCTGTCACCCTGCCCAAGTGTCACCTTCTAGTGAGGTGAACTCAGGCATAACATGAAATGCTAACAATTGCACCCCCACCTCCTAGCCCTTCTCATCCTGCTCTGCTTTTTTTTCTTTTTTACATCACACTTATTATTTTTCCAGTATATTTTGTTATTTACTTATTTATAAATTTTGTTGTTGATTGCCTCTCTTCTACTGTAGAATGCAAGTTCCATGAGGGCAGGGTTTTTGTTCTGTTCACTGACGCATTTCAAATACCTAGACATGACAGCATATTATAGGCAGCTAATAAATATTTATTTGATGAATAAATAAATACTAATTTAAAAACACTTCACAATTACATGATGGAAATGTTGTGTTACCATTTATTTGTATTTTAGTCAGATGTAAATATAATAAAAAACACTGTTACTCTCTCCTTGTTAAGTTAAGCATTGGGTTCTGTAAGTACTAAGGGAAGTAATACTCCATTATTTCATTTGTCCTACAAATATTTATTAAGTAGCTCTTATATATTAGTCATTCTCATGGGTGCTGAAACTATAGTAGTGAACAAAACAGATGAAAACACTTGATCTCATGGAGTTGTATTCTAGTGTACTTTATTATACACTGAAGTATTTAGCTTAATATTACACTGAAGTTCATATGAGTTTTGCCAGACCAGTCATTGTATATCACCTGGTGATTATTCTTTGAATAATATATCATTCTGGTTAAGAGCATGGGCTTTGGAATCAGAGGGGAAAGGATTTGAATCTTGGCTTAGCCATATATTAACTTAACCTTGGGCAAGTTATTTAATCTCTTTGAGCCCCTATTTCCTCATCTATAAAGTGTGACTACTAATACCTATAGCAAAAGATTATTTTCTTAGACTGTTAAGCTGACCCTTTAGACTAATATTTCTGGCTTTATGTATCATAGTGCCAAAGAAAGATAATTAGTTACAAAAGACATCTCAGTCTGATAATTTTGGAATATAATATGAAATGTCAATTATGGTAAGAAATAAATTTAAAATGTATGAATGTCTTATAAAATCTTTTATTTGATTTAAAAGTCAGAGCCGGGCGTGGCGGCGCACGCTTGTAATCCCAGTACTTGGGAGGCTGAGACTGGAGGATCTGGGTTTGCGACCAGCCTCAGCTACTTAGTGAGGCCCTCTGCAACTTAGTGAGACCCTGTTTCAAAATAAAAGATAAAAAAAAAAGAGCTGGGAGTGTAGCTCAGACGTAGAATGCCCCTGGGTTCAATCCCCAGTACTGCAAAAAAAAAAAAAAAAGATAGTCAGGCAGATCACTTAAAGAATTTATTGTATATCTGTGGATGTTTTGCATTGAATGAAAATCTCTTTGCCTTCAAAAGGAAAGCATATATTATATAAAACAAATATTTGATGTTGTAAAACTTACATATAATTAATGTATTTTGCCTATCAAGTTAGTATTGCAAAATCAGATATATAAGCCATATTCATTTCATAAAAATAGTTTAAAAAGCATCTAGTAATATTTTTAGGGACAACTTCATTTTAAAAACATTATATTTGTTCCTAAGCCTCACAAGGAGTTTGGGAAGTTCACTAATCATCAGGATTTGCTTTGTCTCTGGTAACCTCAGGAGAGGGTGCTGTGATAAGTCTTAAAGGATCAGGTGGTGTCTTCTGCTTGCTTGTGCCATCCTTCAGGTTTAAGGTTGCCTCGTAACCTACATATATCTGGAGTAACTTCTGCTCACCAGTGAATGAATTTTGTTCCATGGTATTTATGAAAATTTCACAGCATCATTGAGCCTCATCGAGATCATTTTCTAACCCTCCTTTACTATCAGCACCACCTTGTCTATTTTGTTATCACCTGCCTGTTGTTTGCAGCTCGGGAAGTCACACCATCTCTTATAATAACTTATTGTAATAAACTGATCTATTCTTACATGATGTGATTAAAATGGCTGACCATTTAGAATAAATTAGTTATCTGAGTGCTTACGGTATTCAGTCTCAGATAAATTATCTTCCATTGTACCTTATACAATTGTTATGAGGAGTTCAAGAAATAGCAATGTATATAAAGAACTTAGCATAATACATGACAGAGTAGTCCCTTACTAAATGATTTCAATTATCATTGTACAAACAAATTGTTGCATGCCTGCAGGAGAATTTCCAAGATTATTCAAAATCAGTATCATCTGAGGAATTTTTGTAAAAGAAATTCTGCTTAGCTTAAAGAAGAGAAGACACACAAAAATGTCTGTCCTCAGACATGAAAACTTCTCATATGGGGCTGAGGGTATAGCTTGGTGGTAGAGCACTTACCTAGCATGCATGAGGCTCTGGGTTCAATCCCCAGCACTGGAGGGATTAAAGAAAAAGAAGCTTTCATATGGAAAGGAACTTACAGTTTATGTGGAACATCAGTATGCCCAAATAGGACCTGCTTTTCAGTTTTAATATATGGAAGAATGTCTGAAAAAGTGGAGGTGAAATTTCTGTGTCTCCCAAGTGTCCAAGTACAAATGGTGCCTATCTGTCACAGATGTTCCTTGAAAGATGCTTTCATGGGTTGGAAGCCTAGAGCCCATGACACGAATATTTCTTTGCTCAATGAATCCAATGTATGAATATATTTCCTTTAGAATTGCCCCATATATTAACCATATTAACTGATAAGTTTCTACGTAAGAACCATGCCAATTTAACTTGTATTTTCTAATCTCTAACCAAGCACTAAATATATTATAAGCACATTCTACTTGGATTAGATAAAGCTAATTGAATATGCTTCTTTCCACTGAAGGAGACTAAGAGTTTCCAACCATTCCTGGAAATCATTAAATTGGGATTAGTGATTATCTGCACAGATTAACATATACTGCATGGCTTAATGTTAGACAAGGTCAGGGACTCATTTGCTTATTCAGCCTGTCATTTTCAAATCATCAATAAACATTTATTGAGTGCTTCTTTTCATTAAATATGCTTGATGTTGGGGAGTAAAACATAACAATGAAATTTTGGGCTCTGTTATTAATGTGATACATATTTGTACTGGAAGCCTATTTAGATGTGAAGACTATTTTGATGTGAGACATCTGTGGGTGTGTTTAGCCTTCTTGATCTGAGGAGGGAGATTAAATTACACTATGAGGTTTTGTTTTGTATACTTACATACAAATGCATGGTTGTTTTAGCCAGTGTTTTTGCCGTTCAAGAGATAGAAAATTCAGTCCGAACCAGCTTAAGCAGGAAAGGGGACTCATTGGATCAGGACTTTGAAAAGTCCAGGTTATTTCTTGTTTACAGCACTGCTAGATCCAATGTATTGGCATAGTGAGAACCAAACCACCCCCTGGTGCGGCATCCCTGCAGAATTTGGCTTTCCTCTCAGGTGAACTTTTTCCTTGGGCTGTTCCCTAGCATCTCAGACTTACATCTTCCCATGTTCAAGTCTAGCAGAAAGGAAAGACTTTTTCACTCAGCGCCATAGCCAAAGGCCTGTAACTATCTCCGATGTGGTTAGGTTTCTCTTTGCTTAACCAATTCTGTGTTTGGGGGCCAGGAAACAATGTTCTGATTGGCCCTCAAGGATCAAATATCTACCCCTGGACCTGGAGGTAGAGTTGGTACCATCTGGACAACTTCATTTGAGAGTTGGCAAGAAAGAGAACCAAAACCTTGTTACTGGAAGAAGAGAGAACATATGGTGAGCCGTCACACAGATATTTACAGCAGAGCCCTGTGGCAGGTGTGGAACTGTTCATAACTGCTGGGGTTGATAACAGGGAGGAGAAAAGTCTTTAGATTAACATTAATCTCACATCATTTACCATTTACATTAGTGATTAGACACCCTATGTAGAAACACTGTCAACCAGGCTTTTTAAAATAATGTTAGAAAACATTTCCTTTATTATTACAGGGCAAATATGTTTTAAATTCATGTGATAAGGCATTATGCAATTTAAAATCTATTTATATTGATGCAGGGTCTTTTTTGAGAAGCTCCAGAGAGGGAGGTTATGATGCAGACACCTACAATGATGAATTGCATCTAAAGATTTTTAGTTTCTTTGTGTTGCTAAATGTGTCACCATCCATGAATGTGCATTGCAGCTAATGGATTTTATAATTTTTGTGGTATTTATGATCCAAGCTTCCCTCACGAAACTGGTAAGGACACACTTTTTCCTCTTTATTAAAAAGTAACTACAACAAAGGCAGTAACAACACACACAGCCCAATGCTCCATCTACCCTTAAAGGAATATTGTGAAGATAAATATTTGCTTATTTCCTGAGGGGAAGAAATGCACACTTGAATTCTATTATTTAAGAATCCCAGCTGGGCGTGGTGGCGTACGCTTGTAATCCCAGTACTTTGGGAGGCGGAGACCGGAGGATCTGGGTTCGCGGCCAGCCTCAGCTCTCTCTCTCTCTCTCTCTCTCTCTCTCCCTGTCTCTCTCTCTCTCTACCTAGTGAGGCCCTCTGCAACTTCGTGAGACCCAGTTTCAAAATAAGGTATTAAAAAATAGGGCCGGGGGTGTAGCACGGAGGCAGAACGCCCCTGAGTTCTGCAAAAAAAAAAAAAAAAAAGAATCCCATGATGCATTACAAGCAACTTCAGCTGCTAGTTGCTGTGGATTTATAAACTCATATAATTGCAAAACCTAGAAAGGCAGATCTTATCTTCACCTTATATTTCTCAAATGTCTGATTACCCTTAACTGTCTACTTATATTTGAGAAGCAGCAAAATACTGATTGGAATCGGTGTGTTTGATAGGACTTATAGACTAGTAGATATCTTCAATATGGTCAGCAGCCTTTTCTCTCCAGTTGGGAATTTCTATAAATTTTTATTCTGGAACAGTGTTCAGAAAAAAAGTTGTTCCAACTTCCTTTCTATGGGATATACTAATGGTTTTTAGTATACTGAATCTGGAGAAGCAGAGAGGCTTGGGGGATCTCACTATTTTTATGTAGATAAAATTTAATCCTTCAGCATTCAGAAAGGCACTACATCTGAGCCTCCTCATTATTTGGGTGGGGATTGGGAGAGGTATGGTTGCCTAACCATAGGGTGGGGACCTGAAGTTATCATTGCTTTTTATATAGGCTTTCAAACTGGTTAGTGAAATGACTACTTCCTCTGTGATTACTTAGTGAAATGATTATTTCCTTCATTTCTTGAGACTTTCCAGCATTCTGAGGGTCAGAATAGCTTGTGTCTCCTTTATATTATACTATTGTAAGTTTAATCTTTCTGCTGCCTGCTAAATCATTTACCACTTCTGTATATGCTTTCTGTACTCATGCATTTGGTTCAGGGTTGTATAGATTTCCTACTTGCACTAAAGTTAACCCTTGTTTTGAGAGTGGGTTTTTTTTTTTTTTTGCAGTACTGGGGATTGAACCCAGGGACTTTCTACCTCCAAGCTACACCTCCAGCCCTATTTTATTCATTATTTTGAAACAGGGTCTTGCTAAATTGCAGAGGGCCTCACAAAGTTGCTGAGGCTGACCGCGAACCTGCGATCTTTCTGTCTCATTTCCAGGCCTAACCCTCCCAAGTACTGGGATTACAAGCATGCGCCACCACACCTGGCTTTTTTGAGAGTGATTTTTAAAAGAAGTGGGCAAAAATGTCTTTAATCTTGAAACCATGTGTCATCTAATCTATAACTCTCTTGATCTTGGTTTCCTTATTTGAAAAATGAGCTAAATGGCTTCTAATGTGAGCTAAATGTAAATTTGCATCTTTATTGTTTTAATACTTAGTAGTAGTAGTAGTAGTAGTAGTTGTAGTGTGTGTGCATTCTCTTAAGTTACTAGTTTTATTGATATAGGACACATTTTTCCTGGCAAGGAGGCCCCCAATAAAAACATCCTATATGTTAATTTCTTTATTTTAGGTGTATAAGTACAAGTTCTGATGTTATTGACAATGATGTTATATTGTGCTGCACATAAAAGGGATTACCTAATTGAAGCATGTATTTTATTTTTATACTTTTATTGGTGCATTATAATTATACATCATGGTGAGGTTCAAAGTTGTACAAACACACATTCACACAGGTCTTGGTGTATTTCCCTTCTTGATGTGTTTCCCTACAGGTCCCACTTGCTACCTACCCCTTCCTGTACACAATAGTGAGGTTGGTAGTGACACCTTCATACATGGGCACAGCATAATTTGAACTGTTTCTTTCACCAGCTCCTCCTTTTTCCCTCCCCACCTCCATCCCTCTATCCCCTTTCACTATTCTATTGGTCACTCTCCTCAATTATCCAAAGTACCTTTTGCTTACTCATTTCTCTCTAGTAAAGCATGTATTTTATTATTTATTTATTTATTATTTATTTATTTGGTACTGGAGGTGGAACCCCAGGGACATTCTACCTCTGAACTACACCCATAGCCATTTAAAAAAATTTCTTTTTGAAACAGGTTCTCACTAGGTTGCTGAGGATCTCACTAAATTGCTGAGGATGATCTTGAACCTGTGATCCTCCCATCTCAGCCTCCAAGAATGGGATTATAGGCGTGTACTACCATGCCTCGCTTTGAAGCATGTATTTTAAATGGAACATCTTCCAAGCAGACCAAACTATAAAAAGTAAATGTGATTGCTCTCACTGCCATAACATGAGATCCTTGTAGCTTTGAAAAAGAAACTTTCCAAAATGTCATCAATTTAAACATATTCTTTAGTAATACAAATACTTGCCTTTAAAATGGTTAAAAATACTACCTTATAGAGGAACTCAAATACCTCTTTCTTTTTTTAGATGAGTCATTTACTTCATTAGGATCCAGATGCTAACTCATGCATCGGGGAAATAATGATTTTTAAAACAAGTTTTCTAAATTCTATGCTCTTATATTATGAAATCTTAAGATCTAACAGGTTTCTTTGGGGCATTTGCTATTAGAAAGGCAATTACAAAAATAATATTACATTAAGCAAATTTCAACCCATATTTGGGACTTGAGTGTAACATATTACTCTGACTCACAAGCCCAAAGGAACATATTTCTTATTTATGTGTTTCTATTCTCCTTTTCCCCTTCCTCTCTTAACTTCTCCCTCTGTCTCTCCTGAATGTCTTTAGTTCTGTTGTGTCACAGAGAAAACGTTTCTACATGTCTGGCCAAACGCCAAAGGTAAATGCCAAGTAAACTCAGTCACCTCTTTCAGGATTAATAATGGTATTTATACCCAACATGCCTTAGGTTTGCTGTGTTCAAGTTTTGCCAAGATAAATCCCTGGGCAGCCCAGTACTTGTTTGGAAGAGGATTTGAGAAAAGTTTAAGCATTTGTGGGGTTGATTTTTGGACAGGTCAGCAGAAAACTGCTTTATTGAATCCAGATTAATGTATTCAAGTAAGACTCATGAAATAAAGGGTATTGGCTTTGGCTACAGGTTTGGGCAATAGGCAAATGCAGGGAGTTCTTGGGAGAGCCGCCACAGAGCATACATATCTCAGGGGAAAAATCCCTTGGCTCTACAAAGAGGCCAGCTTTCAATTAGGTAGACTTCAAGTTTCAATTGTTTCTAGACACAGTTGGATAGGGAAGGAAAAATTGGGTTCTAGCCTAGGTTCATCATATGACCATGACCTCTAACAGCAACAACCACAGTATCAGCAAAACTGTGGGTTTCCAGAAAACCCTCCTGCAACCTTCAGTGAAGACCTAGGAATAGAAGGGTAACTGGAAATCAGATTACTAGGGAACAAGGGAAGAAGGAATAAAAGTGGGATCTTCAGGCACAGAATGAGTGTTACTGACATCTGGGGGGAGAGGAAGGAAATAGGAAAGTTTAAAAAGACTCCAAATGGATATGTGGTTTGTATGTCGTGTCATCTAAAAGAGAGGTCAGCTAAATATGGTCATCTTTTAAAGTCCTAAAGACTTACATTCCCCAGGAGTGACCAGGCCTGCAGAAGCTGACTCATGCTCACC
The DNA here is from genome assembly GCA_004027185.1 of Glis glis. Taxonomy (NCBI): domain Eukaryota; kingdom Metazoa; phylum Chordata; class Mammalia; order Rodentia; family Gliridae; genus Glis; species Glis glis. Next base: position 9,563 of record PVJS01027354.1, on the reverse strand, counting down.
AAAATGCTTTCATGACTGAGGTAAACAAGAACAGCAATTTATTTATTAGCAAAGGAAAATTAGCTACTGTGCGGGCTGGGAGTACACAGGAGAGTATGATCAACAGTCTCCCTGTAGACATACTTCCATGAGAAGCTTCACTGTGGTTAGAAATCACAGACAAAATACAATGAGTTCAGGAACAAGATCTGTATCATCAGCCTATTCTTTACCCCGAAGTTAAACAACTTGGAATTAGAAGTGGCTTGGTCATCCTGGACTCAGAGCAAGGAGGCGTTAAATACACTGACTGTGCAGTGGTACCAGTCTAGGGATGTGTGCTGCCCACATCTCTTGAGAGGGATGATGTGGCAAATGGCCCAGGGTAGTCACAGTCTGATGGCAGTACCTTCCAGGATCCGGGTCTTCAATAGGGCAGCTTTGCAGTTGGTTCAGATTAAGTGTAAGCAACTCTTTTTCCAATTTACTTGGATTTTCAGGATTGCTCAAACCTCCCTTCTAAACCCACTTCTTCTTAGTGATGGAATACTTCTGGGAAAAGCTTTAATTCACAGCTTATGTCAACCCACTGTTACTCTCCGGGATCCATCATCTCTTTCTTCAGTCAGTCAAGCTAGAGAACTAAATGGTGATGGAATAAGTAACCATACATATATTTCAATTTCACACTGTTGCTCCCATATTGGTTAGTCCTCAGAATAGCAGTTTAGCTTTTGGTTAAACATTGTGGTAGAGAGAGATGTGCAGAGTATTTCATTTGTTACTTATATATTATTTAATCTTGCAATGAGGAAGAAAATATGGGGGGGGTCTCTGTAGATGATTAAAGATGTCAGTTCTTCAGCTCTTGAGCATGTCCCTGAAAATAACCACATAACAGATTTATGAGGCTGTTAACATTCCATTTTTTAAGCTGAAACCCCTATGCCATCACTTCAAGTAGTAGACTATAGGGACATTCTGGATCTCCAGGAATTAGTATTAGCTCAGAGCCAGGGAGAAATTGTACAAAAAGCTTTAGTTTTGCATTCCCCAGTGCAAAATTATCACAGTTAATGCTGTGGGTTCTTGTGTAGTTGGAAACTATGAATAGATAACTTATTGAGCATGTTCTGTGAGTCAGGAACTGTTCTAATACTTGCTTCTAAATGTTCTAAATGTTAGTATCTCCTTTGTCAAACATCCAAAGGACCTAATATAAAGAATATTTTTTTTCTGGTCTCATCCAGGGATACATGTAAAGGATGGACAAGTTACACATGTTAAATCTACCAGGTGTTCATACTAAGTTTACAGGTATTACTAACATTCCTACTCATATCCTATCTTATGGAGGGCGAATTCCCTTCAACGTAAGATGGGTCTGCAGGCTGAATAGCCAAAAAAGAAAACAGAGACCTGGTAATGTCTGCTACTAACATGGAGATATACCTCATTTTTTGAGCTGCTGCATGGTATTACATTGATTGAATATCCCATAATTCACTCACTCTCCTCCATCAATAGAAATTATAGTTTTCCTGTTTATTGTTGTTTCAAACAATATTTCAATAGATATTTCTTTATGTTATCTAAGCCCTTTTATTAATGTTTTTCTAGTATTTTTACCCAAAGGAGAGCTTCATTATCAAATTTGTTCTATTTTGCCTCTCTGTTGGAGAGGCCAAGTTCCTACATCCCTTCCCACTTAAAGTGAAGACTCAAAGTAATTATAGGAATGGACTGTGATAAGCCAAAACAGAGGGATATTCAGACCAAAGAAAATCAGTGAATGGTAAATGGAACTCCTCCAAATAAACAAACAGATGAACAAATACACTGAAAAAAAAACCCCAAACAAACACCTTAACCAGCAATCTTGTGCTAATAATGAAAATCAACCTCTGTATAGATACCAGAAAACTGAAAAAAAAAGTTAGGCTAGACAAATAACGGCCCCCAGAATCTGAAACGTTAGAAGAGGCTCCAACTTTCAAAAGACAGATTCAAAAAGATTTAACTTTCTAAGCCAAATATATATAGCATATGGTTTTATGTATCCAATGCCCTCATCTCTTTTTTTTCCCCTCCAAGCTTACAGGAAAACACTGTGTTTATTTCTGACATCCAGGAAAGCTGTTTCAGCCTCAATTGTTGATTGATAGTAATAGATATAAGGATTAATAAAAGAGATGTGTTTGGTGAGTCACTGGCACAAGAGCTGACACAGGCCACATCCTAAGGTGAATCAAGCAAATCCCGGCATCATCTCACAGTGTTTGAAGCTATGATTGAAAGCCAAAGGGAGGAAGGTGTGTTTGCCAAGAGACATCAATGCTTTTGGCTTCTTTCAACCTTGACTGCTTGCTGGCATTTCCAGGGAGCCGATGAGGTCTGGAGGGGAAGTACAAAGTTAAGTCAAAAGCCCTATTGAAATGGACTTGCTATTAGCTTTTTACTTTAGATGCCTGGATATTTCATGGTGAAAAACTCGAAATGGAAGATGTTAGCATGAAATGATAAGCCAGACCTCACTCATAGCTTGGCATATCTGCCTGACTTTTCAGTCAGGGTCAAAAAGCCAGGAAACTTTACTTTACTCACATTTCTACTTGTATCCTATTAGTGATATATATACACACAAACATAAAGGGCAAATACCTCAATCAACCATGGATTAGTGAAAATCCATCTCTATATAGACACCAGAAAAATTTAAAAATTAACATAAACAGCTGGGAGTGGTGGTGCACTTCTGTAAACCAGTACTTGGGATGTTGAGACAGGAGGATCGCAGGTTCAAGGCCAGCCTCAGCAACTTAGCAATACTCCCAGCAACCTAGTAAGACCCTGTTTCAAAATAAAAAATGAAATAGCGCTGGGGGTACAGCTCAGAGGTAGAAGGCCTCTAAGTTCAATCCCTAGTATCAAACACACATTAAAAAAAAAACCAGCATAAACACTATCATTGATTTGATATCCTGTATTGCTATAACATCACAAGTGCTTTATCTTGTTTTCCAGGAAAGCAGTTTCATACATAATTCTGATCTCATCTTGCATAATCTTGGCTCATTTGCTCATTTATAACTGCAAACATTCCTCTAATTTGTTGATTAATCTATACATTTGGATATTACTATTGTGAGTATGAAGTCGTAAAGGTCAAATGCAAGAACCAATGTGTCTCCTTCAAATTGCATTGCTTCTCTTCTATCAAGCATACCTAGAATTCCATCTAGTTTGGGCTCTTGCTTGACAGTTAATTCAGTTGTGTGGGTTCTGGTGAACTTATTTATTCCTGAATTAAGTGATAGGGCTCTCCTCCCATTTATGATTGCTCTTTGAAAACAAAACAAACAAAAACCCAAAGCCAAAACTCCAAACCATTAACTTAGCAAAAATATATGACATGCATTGTGACCTCTCAAACATCCATGCTGAAATCCTAACCTCTAGTACCTCAGAGTGTGACTCCGTTTGGAGACAGGGACTTTACTGAAGTAATTAAGTTAAAATGAGGTCATGACTAGTGTCCTTATAAGAAGAGGAGATTTGGACCTGGACACTTACAGCAGGAAAATACAATGAAGACACAGGAATGGCCGTCCAAGGGAGAGAGGCCTGGAACAGATCCTTCCCTCAGCCCTCAGTAGCAACTAATCCTGCTGACTCTTTGATCTTGGACTTGTTGCCTCTGGAACTGTGAGAAATGTCTGTTTGAACTAACTCAGTCTGTGGTACTCTATTATAGAATCTTAGCAAATTAATACTATATTTATTCCTCAGAGCTTCCTGCCTGAAACTCCTTACATATTTTTAGATTTACTTGTGAAATACATTTGCATACACTAAATAAAAGATCACAATACAATTGTGGAACACCAGACATGTGTCACTGCAGAGGTAAGCCAGGCCAGCTATGAATGGAAACCAGATATCACCAGATAGTTGATGAAACCCAATGGAAAGACCCGGATGAACTAACAGCCACCAGCTGAAGGTTATAGGAGAAATCATTCAGGGCAGAGATGAAAAAACCAAAGACACTTCTTAAAAATCTTCAGAGAGAGCTAAGTGACTATTATCCAAAAGAAAAGGGAAGAAGAAAGGGAGACGGAGGAGGAGGAGAAGGAGAAGGAGAAGGAGGAAGAGGAGGAGGAGGAGAAGGCTCCTATGAAGATGAGTAATTAGAAAACACCAAAGTGGATCTAGAAATAAAAATTGATTGGCAAAGTAAAAATAATACAAATGCAAGGGGAAAAAGCAGAACAAATATTACTGAAGCTGAATTGCTAGTCTGGGTAATAGAATATCCCAAAACCTGGAGGAAGAAAGTAAGTGATGGTAAAAAGTGAATTAAAAAATTAAAACACAAACATATTGATCTATGATGTTCAGCACCCACTTAATAGGAGTCCCAGAAAAAGAGATCAGGAACATAGGAAATGGAACAAATGAAAAGAAGATAACAGGGGAATTTCCCTTGAACTGAAGATTCTAGTCTTCAGCTTAAAAGGGTACCCTTATCTAGTTACATCCTACTGAAACTTCCAGTCTTCAAGGATTAAAAGAAAAGTGTAAAAGCCTCTAGAGGAAAAAAGTCAATCAATCAAACAAAGATATAGGTGAGAAAGAAATGAATCAAATTGCAATTGAACTTCTAGTTGGGATTACTGGATGCTGGAGAAGTTTAAGGAAGCTTTCCTAGAGGAGATGCAGGACTCCCCTCCCTCACCCCGCATGCCCACTAACAATAATTCTAATTTTGTTCTCTGGTTCAAACCTCACTGATTGTCCTCATTACCTGGGAAGGTTTTAAAAGGTGCTGATCCATGGGTTGTATTCCAGGAGATGTGTGTGTTTTAAATCCAGTCTGTGTTCTGGGAATATATATTCTAAAAACTTCTCAGTTTGAAAATAACTGGCTTGGTTCACAGACACTGACAACTCAACCCATTAGCTGTTTGGTGCATGTGGACCCCACTCTGTGGACATGAGTCCAGTCTACGACTCGTTCTGCTTGTTCTAGACCACAAGGCTGACTCAGTGTGCTCCTTCTGAGCCACATGAGCCTCATGTGGCCAGAATAATCATACTGATGACTCGTGCTTTGTTTCAGACTAAACATGTCTTAGATGACAAACAACCTATTAGTAACTGTTATCTTTCATAGCTTTCATTTCTGGCCCCCAATTGTTGTTGGAAGGCTGAAATTTCACAGAACGAAGAGATTGGTTAGAGTTTTGCAGTGAAATGGCAGCTGTTCCATTCATGTAGATTTTAAATTCTCTGATAACACTTTACAGAATTAACATATTTACAGAGAAGCCCCTAGCATTGCCTTTTAAGCCTACCAAATTTATCATTAAGATAACTTCTGACACTGCCTGTGTGATCAGAGGTCACGTGAAGTGAAGGAGCAGCCTCTAGGTTACAGTATTTGACACAACTCTAACCGTCAGGCTCACTTACACACAGGAAATCAACAATCCCTAATCTTGTTAGATCCACACAGTCTTAGCTGACCTTAGTCATGCCGTGGATGGTGGGATCCACTACTGTGCTTGCATTTTTAGACAGAGAAGGCAGATTCTATGCAGAGAACCACCAAGAGAAGGTATGCCATTCCTATAGCTGAATGCTGCAATGATATATGGATGGATATAATGGAATTAAGTTGTTTTTTTAAAATTTTTTGTTGTTTTACTGGGGATTGAACCCAGGGGCACTCTATCTCTAAGCTATACCTCCAGCCCTTTTTATTTTTTTATTTTGAAATAGGGTCTTCCTAAGCTGCTGAGGCTGGCCTCGAACCTTAGATCTTCCTGTCTCAGCCTCTCAAATACTGGAATTACAGTCATGAGCCACTGTGCCTGGCTTCTAATTTTTTTTTAAACCTCCTTGATTTATTAAGAAAGGAAAATGTGTGTGGGTGAAAATACAATGTAAATTCCAAACACTAATCAGGAGGGAAGCATCTAGATTAGCATTATTTCTTTGTTTTTGATTTTAAAACAATGGCGAACTTTTGAAGGCTCTCTCTTGTTTGAATTATTTTACCACATTTCCGTATGATGAAATGGATTCATCAAATGCTTTGATCGAATGTTCCTGCCATGGCTCTTTTACGCTTCTGTGACTTCTCTCCAATGTGTTTCTTTGTTCTCTTCCTATAGCCTCCTCTTAAAATTCCTTCATAGTCTCTTGAAGATTAAAAAAAGGGTGCATTACAAAAGTTTAAAGATTTAAAAATTAATTTTATTAGCAACCACTACCCTTCACATGGTTATCCTGAGCCTCCCTAGCATTAGTTTGTGCAGACATGGTGCAGCTGGCAGAGCCTTCCTTTGAAGTTATAGGCAATTTCTTTGATATACCTAATAGTTAATTTGTGTGTGTGTGTGTGTGTGTGTGTGTGTGTGTGTGTGCGTGTTCATTTTCTAATCAGAAAAGAGGTTTTAAATAAAATATGGCTCCAAGGAAATCTCTATGTGTTCAACTAGGTATGTGTTGGAATTTCTCAAAGATTATATTCCTTTCATGTCCAATAAGTTAGAGGGTTTGATTATGGTGCCTGGTACCTCTGGTAAATGTGATTTAAAGCTGATTAAAGGCCTATCAAAACATTTGAGGTGCTGGCTATAATTTTAGGAGTTAATAAAAAACCATGACCTCTAAGTTTCTGAATTTCCATTGAAACTAAGAATGCTTGCTTGACCCGAGGAAATAAAAATAAATAAAAACCTAATGTTTATATAAGAACCCCAAAGATGGGCCTTGTGGTCAGCTTCTAACGATTGTGTGTCTAAGGAGAAGAAACCCTAGTAATTCTACTTTAACCTTTGCATATTTGTGCTATTTATTTTAAACACATTAAAAGGTCAGTCTGACATATTTTCCTTTCTCTTGTTCTTTAAATTGAAGACACATCAAGTGCTATCAGTACACTATAGGAATTAGAATACTGATTCTATTGGAGAAAAAGGCGACATTTACTTAGTCTCAATATAGAGAATAATTTATTTAAATTATTAAAAAAAGCAAAATATGTCGAATCTTTCTTGATAAATTTCAAATTAGATCAGCACATTCATTGGCTCATTTCCAAGGGATACTTTTTTTGTATATATATTTCTCACTGCTACTCTCCTGCCCCAGAGACTCACCATATCTCACCAGGAGAACCTGCTTCAATCCTCCCTATGTACTGATACCAGGACACACACACACACACACACACACACGTATTCTAAGATTTCTGATTATCTTTTTCTTGTTGTCAAATTAAAACTTTAAAAACAGTAGTCTGGCTTCATAACTGGTAGCTTTGACCTTGAGAGAGTGTTGTCAGTTGAGACCTTGTGTTTGGAAAGTGTGTGGAACTGGCAACATTATTGATGCACAGCTCACTTTCTGCATCTGCATAAATTTATCAGAAGTGGATGTGATGTCTGCAGATGTTAGAAGCAGTTTTAAAAACTATAGTACTATCTTCTTTTTGTTCCTTTTTTATTCTAAGAGTCTATTGTGTCGAAACAGTTTTGAATACTTCATCATGTTTAAATATTTATGAGAAGAGCGAGTTTACACTACAGTTAAGTAAAAAGAAGTGAAGACTAAAAATTTAAAATAGATTTCGCCACACTTTTGACAAACCTGGCTTTTTGCTCTTTTTTGTTCCTTTTTATTGTTGAAAAATGTTTCTAGAGAGCCTCAAATGAAATAAAGCTAGACATAGACTCACATTTTAAATGTATATGGAAAATATAGCTCCTTCTTTGTAGTCTTAAGAAACATCATATTCTGCTTCATACTATTATTTTTAACACATCGTGTTCCCTCCCTAGATTCCACACTCTTTAAGAGTTTATATACCTTCCCCAGGACTCAGCCAAATTCTTGTTGCATATATAGTTGCAATGATATTAAATTGAGAGCCAACTCAAGTTTCTACTTTCCATCCTTATCATCAAGCTTAGAGTCAAATAGTTTGCAGTCTATATGAGGAGGAATGCTTGTAGGCTAACTGCAATACAAGGCAGGATGAAATACCTTACTGGTGATATAAACAAAATGAAGGTAACACCCACAATAAGAGTGATTAGCATAAAACTGTGGGTTGGAGAAGGAAGAGGGTCTGTGTGACCCTCATGAAAAGAAGTACGGTGGAGACTGAGTCTTTAGGGATCAGGAGCGTGTCTGCAGGTTATGTTGGAGAAAGAGCTACTCACATGGGGAATAGGAATTAGCCCTGTAAATGTGGGGCTCTCCTTCCTAAAGGCAAGCGATAGGGTCCCACCACCTCTGCTCTTGAATGCCCCTGAGGAATCCAGACTTTATTCTGCAAAGGGAGGAAAGCCAATGAAGATTTCTGAAAAACAAAATACTGTGGATTGTGGGATTTAGGAAAATGACTCTGGTATCAGTACATAGGGCGGATTGAAGCAGGTTCTCCTGGTGAGACATGGTGAGCCTCTGAGGCAGGAGAGTGGCAGCAAGAAAGGAAAGGAGGGGACAGATAGAGAAGACAGTGTGGGAGACACGCACACGGAAACTGACTGGATTCAGCCCTAACATTGTCCTCATCACACCTGAGGTTTACTTCTTAGCAGTGGTATGCAGTTGAAATCCCTGACGTACCACACGAAAGACTTCTATCTGTATTGACTCCTTTCTCCTTTCCCATACAGGTATGCTGGGTTCCACCTATGTAGACCTACTCTCCTTTCTTCATATTTTTGGTTATTCCCCTGATTTGAATATTTATTTACTATTCTAGCTGTATGCTTCCCTTCTCTCTAGTTTTTGAAGATCTAATCAGTTTTTAAAATCCCAAGTCAACTGTTACCTCATTTAAGGGTGTTTTATTAACAAGACCTCTCTTGCCCCAATACTACCTACCCCCACTGTCCCCTGGCTTAGTTGCTCCCCCCAGCTTCCCAGAGTAATCTCTTTATCTTTCTTTTATAAAACTAATCATATAACACTATACACCTATTTAGAATGGCTAAAATGACAACACCAAATGCTAGTGAGAATACTGAGAAACCTGGTCACTGATATATTGTTGGTGAGAATGTACAATGGTATAGCCACTCTGGAAAAGTTTGGTAGTTTCTTTTAAAAAAAAATCTAAACATTCAACTACCATGTGACCCAGCAATTGTTCTCTTGGGCATTTTTCCAAGATAAACAAAAAAATGTATGCTCACACAAAAGCCTATACACAAATATTCATAGCAGCTTTATTTGAAATAACCAAAAACTAGAATCAGTCCAGATATGCTTCAACAGTTGAATGGTTACATGAACTATGGTAAATATATAGTGGAATATTACTCAACAATAAAAGGAACAAACTATTGATAAATGCAATAATTGGATGAATTTCCAGAGTATGATGCTGGGGAAAAAAAAGCCTATCCTTTAAGGTTACAAATTATATGACTCCATTTACATAACATTTCTTTTTCTATTTTTATTTTTTTATGTTTTTATTGGTGCATTGTAGTCTCACATCACAATGAGTATCAGTTTGGTGTTAACATACATGCACACAGCTCTTGGTGTCCCTCCCCCCC
>PVJS01027353.1:0-26306 GCA_004027185.1 Glis glis | reverse complement strand
GCTACACCTCCAGCCCTGTTTTTTTTTTTTTTTGTGGTACGGGGGATTGAACCCAGGGGCGTTCTAACCCGGCCCTATGTTTTTTCCTTTTTTTTGAAACCAGGTCTCACGAAGTTGCGTAGGGCCTCACTAAGTAGCTGAGGCTGGCCGCGAACCCAGATCCTCCGGTCTCCGCCTCCCAAGTACTCGGATTACAAGCGTGCGCCACCATGCCCGGCAGCCCTGTTTTTTATTCTTTATTTTAAAACAGGGTCTCACTAAGTTGTGGAGGGCCTCACTAAGTAGCTGAGGTTGGCTGCGAACCTGTGATCCTCCTGTCTCAGCCTCCCAAGTACTGGATTACAAGCGTGCGCCACCACGCCCGGCCTTTACAGGCTTTAGCAAATTTTGTTTCCACATCTCCACTATTCATTTACTCAAGGTTAATTCAGGGGAATGCTTATCGAGGATCTATGTTGTGCCAAGTGTTGTTCTAGGTACCGGAACTGGAATACAGCAGCAGCAACATCAACAAAAACCAAATATGATCTTTGCCCTCTTGGAGCTGATATTCTTTTTTTTTTTTTTTTTTTTTTCGGTACCGGGGATTGAACGCAGGGGCGTTCTACCTCCGCGCTACACCCCCGGCCCTATTTTTTTTATACTTTATTTTGAAACTGGGTCCCATGAAGTTGCGGAGGGCCTCACTAGGTAGAGAGAGAGAGAGAGAGAGAGAGAGAGAGAGAGAGAGAGAGACAAGGAGAGAGAGAGAGAGAGAGACAAGGAGAGAGAGAGAGAGAGAGCTGAGGCTGGCCGCGAACCCGGATCCTCCAGTCTCAGCCTCCCAAAGTACTGGGATTACAAGTGTGCGCCACCACGCGGGGCGTGGAGCTGATATTCTAGTGAGGGAGGGAGAAGAGCAGCAAGAAAACAGATATATAATATCAGGTAACTGATGAAGACTCAGGAAACCAGGACGAGGGAGCAGAGTGGTGTGGAAGGCTCTGGAGGTGGCGATCCTTGAGCAGAGGCCTGAATGCATCGAGGGAACCAGCCATGTGAATACGGGGCCCAGTCATCCAGGCAAGAGTAGCAGCAAGTTGAGTGGCCCGAGGTGGGTGCTCATTTTCTTGGCACAGCCAGAGGGCACAGGAGCGGGGGCAGTGAGCACGGTGAGCCCTGATGTCGTGGTGAAGGGCTGTTGGAGAGGTGTCTACCAGGAAGAGTCTATTGTTAAGCCCATTCCACTCGCTGGAAACTGAAAAAGGAAAGGTGAAAAATAGCAGCTTCCTGCATCACTCAGCACCAGGGTGGGGGCAGTGCTGGGTCACCTGCCTGGTCTCCCAGGGCTCTGGTACTTTAAGATTTGCTGAGTGTAAGGGCAGGGGGTGGAGCTCAGTGGTAGAGCACTTGCCTAGCATGCATGAGGCCCTGGGTTCCATCCCCAATAACTAAAAAAAAAATTGTTGAATGTATACAATAATAATAACAACAACAATAATAAAAAGGCAGATTTCAACATGATACAAAGTCCCACATTTGAGTCTTATGTGGGTGAGAACCATGCTTTTTTTAACCTGCAGTCCTGGCACCTTGGAGCAGGGCATATAGTAATTGCTCAATGAATATTTGTGGAATAATGCTGGGCACGGTGGCACACGCCTGTAATCCTAGCAATTCTGGAGGCTCAGGCAGGATTGCAAGTTCAAGGCCAGTCTGGGTAGCTTACTGAGACTCTGTCTCAAAATAAAAAATAAAAAGGGCTGAGGATGTAGTTCGGTGATAAGAGTGTCTCTGGGTACAATCCTTAGTACCGGGGCAGGGGGCAGGGAAGTTGGTGGAATGAATGGAGGACTATTAGTTATGAAGTAAAGACACTGATTCTCTGGTGAGGTCTAAATTTCTACAAGGAGATTAAGATTCTTGCTGTGGGAGGGATCCTTACAGTCCTAAGTTGAACCCCATGGGGTTGTAGATGAGGAAACTGAGGTGCAGAGTGATGGTGAATGAGGAGCGCTGCGGTGTGGGAGGGCGGCGAGGCGTGCCAGCCTCCTTCTGGTGCTCCCCAGCATCGGGACTGCCAAGGGCTCTTCTCTGGGCAGGAGCAAAGGTTTGGATCAGCTAGAATTGAGAACACTGAGGCATGAAGGAAATCATGCTTATCCCCATTAGGGAAAAAATCCAAGATAGGTGGGGCGTATCGGGGAGTCAGGGCTGGAGGACTCGGTCTCAGATAAAGGTCACATTAGCGAGGGAAAGGAAGCAGTAATGGTCAGTCCTGAGAAAAATTACCAGAAATTTTCCCGATACCCCTGCCCACCTGTTCACTTCCTTTGTCTCAGACCTCCTCCTTGTCCTCTTCTTCCTCCTTCTCCCCCGTTTTCTCAGTTCCAGCCTCTGAAATGAAGACAATGAAGCCCGATGCAGCGGCACATGACTGTAATACCAGCTATTAGGGAGGCTGACACAAAAGGATCTCAAGTTCGAGACCAGCCTGGGCACTTAGTGAGACCCTGCCAAAAAATAAAAAATACAGCTGAACACAGTGGTGCACACCCATAATCCCAGCTCTTGGGAGGCTGAGACAGGAGGATCGCAGGTTTGGGGCTGGCCTCAGCAATTTAGTGAGGCCCTCAGCAATTTAGTGAGACCCTGTTTCCAAATAAAAAATAAAATAAGACTGGGGTGTAGCTTGGAGGTAAAATGCCCCTGGGTTCAATCTCCAGCACCACACACAAAAAATTAAAAAATAAAAACAAAAAGGGTTGGAGTTGTAACTCAGTAGTAGAGAGCCCCTGGGTTCAACCCCCAATACCACAAAATCAAACAAAATATCAAATGGAGACACTGACACGCTCCAGGGCACATGGGGCATGCCAGGGGATGCCCAACGCCACCGGGCATCTTTCAGTGTCTGTTTGACCCAAGGACTTTTGGAGAAAAAATAATTCAACTAGAAATATTTTGGAACCTGCTCTTTATATTAAAGCGCACTTGGGAGATAATATGGAGCGAACGAACTGTGCATATACATAGATGCATATGATTATTAAAGTTAAAACGGAAGCCTGAAATGAGAGTTCTGCCAGCGGGGTACGTTGGGCACTATCTCTCTGTCTGACTTCTCCCTAGCCCCCTGCCTCCCCTCAGAGAGGTGCCCCACATCAGACTTTGAGACATACTGTTTGCCAATAACTTACTGCATTTCCGCTCTGTCATCTGGGACAGGGGCCACTCCAGAATAAGGGTGGACTGTCCAGAGAGGGCCAGAGCCCAGGCAAGGACTACGGGTGCCACCCTTGGTGACAAGCTGGCGGGCCCTCCCCGGATGGGTGCAAGGCAGGGAGTGTTGGTTTCTAGGTAAGGGCGTTCAGAGCTTGGTGCTTCCCAGCGGCGGCGGAAGGGGATGAGTGTGTGTCCGCGGGGCGTTGGGAGTTGGCAGGTTTCAGCAGGAGGAGGCCTGAGCTGCTGGCACAGCTGGCCCTGGCACCCAGTGCTCCACCAAGGCCTGCTGCGGATTCCGCACTCTACCTCCAAGCCACGTGGGAGAGGGAGACCCAGTGCCACCCAGGGGGTGGCGAGAGAGGAAGGCCCAGACAGAGGAGGTCACTGGTTGAGAGCAGGGCAGGGACACTGGAAGGATCATTCCTGGAGACAGGCGGGAGGGGAGGGTGGCGTCGCCAACCCGGGCCAGGGCGAGGCCAGGCAGGCTCTGAGGAATGGCTGGGACCTGCCTGGAGCCTTTCTGGTTTTGGACAGTGTTGCTGAGAAAGGAGTTCATCGAGGAAAAAGCTTTCCGATCACTTAGGTGGGAAGACTGGGGCTGTGAGGCCACAGGTTTGGGGAGAGAGGAGGGACACTGGGGCACTCCGTCTTCAGCCACGTGACTGTAGGGTGGCGCAGGCTGCAGGAAGGGTCCCACTCTGCGTGTTGGGGACTGCATAAAACAGCCTAAGTCTGACAACACCCACATTCACTGCATTCTAGTAAGTGCCAGACCCCACTCCTCCATCCTCACCTGGGCTAAACCCAGGAGGTAGGAGGTCTGATTAGTTCCCATTTTACAGATGAGGGCACTGAGGCATGCAGGGGTTACATCCCTGTTCTGCTGGGGAATCAGACACATGTTCCAGATGGTGCCCAAGAATCTGTAATGAAAGCAGGCAAAAAAAAGTCCATTCATTCATTCATTCATTCATTGATCGGGTACTGACTGCCAGTTCTGTGTGCTAGGCACCCCTATGCTGATGGCTTGCATGAACGACTGCAGTCCTCACGATGATCTGAGGTCGATTTCCCACTTCACAGATGAGGAAACCGATGCTCAAAGAGATTACATAATAGCTCAAGTGATGTAATAATAGGTGTTGGTCACAGAGCAAGGAAGTGGCAGAACTAGAATTCATACCCAGGTCGATGTGACTTTTGGGGCCTGAGAAAGAGCTTTGTTAAGGAAGAGGAGCCCACAAATCAGCTAGGAACTGTGCAGGAAACTAGAAAGCCAAAGGTGTTTCTAAAAGAAATCCAGGGACTTCCTTGCATTCCTCCCTGTCTGTGAGTGGCTCTCTGGAATCTGGGTCTGTACCCCTGCCAAGAGGGGGTGCTCTGCTTAGCCAGGGGAAACTAGAAAGAAGCAAAGGCAAAGGCCTTGATTTAGGGGGGCAGGTAGATAGGAGGAGTAGGGATTTAAAAAAAAATCCAGAGGCAGGCACAGTGGTGCATGCCTGTAATTCCAGTACTTGGGAAGCTGAGACAGGAGGATCGCAGGTTCAAGGCCAGCCTCAGCAATTTAGTGAGACCCTCAGGAACTTAGCAAGTCCCTGTTTCAAAATAAAAAAATAAAAAGGACTGGAGGTGTAGCTTGAAGGTAGAATCCCCCTAAGTTCAATACCCCATATACAAAAAAAAAAAAAGATAAAAGAAAAAAAATCAAGTTGGGCTGCACATCTGTAATCCCAGCAACTCAGGAGGCTGAGGCAGGAGGATTGGGATTGCAAGTTTGAGGCCAACTGGGCAACTTAGCAAGACACTGTCTCAAAATAAAAAGGACAGGGTATATAGCTCAGTGGTAGAGCGTCTGACTAGCATGCACGAGGCCCCAGTTAGTGGTGGGGCGGGGTGGCGTCTGTCCTAGCTTTCTCCTCCCCGGGATGCCCCCACTTTCCCTTGCAGGGTCAGCTGCCTCTGTCCTCCATGGCCTCAGTCCTGGCCGCACAGGTCATCACACCAGGCACCCTCCTGCCTCCAGAGAAGGTGGGGGCCCAACTCCCCCAGGGCAGCCCACATTGGGTCCCCTGCAGTGGAATCCCTCTAGGGAAGGAGCACTTAATGCAATGGGATTGGAAAGTTCAGGATTTGGGGGTGAAGGGACCTGGGAAAGTTCTTAAGAGCCATGGGGTCAGGGGCAAGAATGGTTTCAGCCTGAGGTAGAGAGAGAATGAGTGGGAAAGGGGCTGAGGGATGGGAGGCGTTTCCTTCCCCAGAGCTAGACAGGCTGGAAACCCTGAGGCTTCACCTTCTCCCCTGCCCTCAGGCAAGAGATGGGGCCCTAGCAGCCTATTCTTAGCCAGGGCCCCTGATTTGGGCCTCAAGACTCAATAGCCCTGCTTTGGCCATTTTCCGGCAAGATCTCTCCGTCCCCAAGAATGAGGACTCTAGGAAGCCCAGGGGGACTTGTACTACCCCTTCTAGACCACAAAACCACAGAATTCCTGTCCAAACT
Organism: Glis glis; assembly: GCA_004027185.1. Taxonomy (NCBI): domain Eukaryota; kingdom Metazoa; phylum Chordata; class Mammalia; order Rodentia; family Gliridae; genus Glis; species Glis glis. The sequence continues at coordinate 20,605 of PVJS01027353.1, read as the reverse complement.
TCCTTAGCTGCTGTCAGGGTCTACACCGGCTTTTTCTTGTATTGTCTTCCCTAGGCCTGACCTGCTAAAACCTTGGGGCTCCAGGGGGGCTGTTTGTGAGGGATGAGGTCATGGAGCTGGAGGGTGTGGGGAGATGGACCTTGGATGGTGGGCCTGTGAGGACCTCCCCTCCTGGTGCAGGACATAGACGAGGCCTCTGTATATGCCTTCCTTGTTTGACCCCCCACCAAGACTCCTAACCTACCTTCTGGAATCCCAGCCTCAGGAGATGCTCATCTTAGTGCCTCTCCATCAGCATGGAGGAGAGGCCCTGGTGAGGCGGGAGGCAAGGAAGTTCTTGTGCAATCCCCACTAGCCCTCCTGCACAGTCCTGGCCTTCTGGTATGTGTTTTGGGGGCAAACATTCAAGGAGCATGTTTGGCTCAAAGATGGAGGAAGGGTCAAAGCTCTCTTTTGCCCCCCTCACCAGCATGTGAGTGGTACTTGGTGGGACGTAGGGAACTCTGCTGCCTCTAAGAGGTAACATGGTTTTGCCTTAAAGCGTCCCCCAGTTTCTCCTAAGACCCCACCCTAATCTTCCCCCAGTGTCTTAATCCCTGCCTGTGCTGCCCATTGCCAAGGGAGCAGATGCCCCAGGCCCTTTCACTTCCTCCCCCTCCTCCTCAGGGTCCCTAAATGGTGTGACCCTCAGCACCTAGGGCTCAGGGGGCTGGCAGAGATGGAGGGGAGGGGAGCCCAGGCCAGCTCCTGGGTCCTACAGGGAGGCAGGGGGTGCAGATCTTGCCCCAACCCCCTTTCCCCCAGCCCCGCTGTCAGCTGGCCAACCCCATCTCTGGAGCAAAAGTGCTTCCATGCGGGTAGGAGGGAAGCCTGCTTAGTGGGAGAAAGATGAAGCTGGTCCCCCCACGTGTCAGTGAACAAATTGGGCCAATTTGGTGTGATTAGTGAAGAATTCACATCTGGCCAGCAGAGGCCTCCCCCCAGCCCGGCCCAGCCTGGCTCCTGCTCCCCATTAGAAGCTATTTTCTCTGACGGCTCCATTTGTCTCTGTAGTGGGGGCTTTGACAGCTCCTGGTCAGCCTGGGGGGCCTGGCTCTGCGAGAGGCCCAAGGCCAGGCTGCTTGCCACCCCCTTGACTTGATGCTATGAGGGGCACCCTGCTCCCCACAGGGCCCAGGCACCTGTGCGTGTCATCTCTGTGCTGTGTGCAGAGACGCAGCTGAGCAGGGACCCGGGAAGCACTGCTCACTAAGCTCCCCCACCCAGGTCTCCCTTGGACCTTGGTTTCTCATCTTGCACAACCATGGTTGTGTTTTAAGATCAACGAAGACTTGTCTGTGTGGGCCTGGTGATGGAGGAGGCAGGGGTCTGGTGTTTTCTAAAAGAAAACAGCTGGGCATGTGTGAGGGAGAGCCTGCCCCCCACTTCCTTCACCCCTTCTGCACCCCTCTCTCTCGAGAGCCCCCGCTGCAGCCAACCTTCAGGAATGCTGCAAAGGGGTGGTGCACAGCTGGAAGGCTCTCCCCCCAAAGCGGCTCCAAGGTAGTGCCATTGGGGGTGTAGCCTTCAAGCTCGGGGTCTTCCTCCCCCAGCCGTGACCCTAGGTTTTCTGTGTCAAAGACAATTTGGGGCTATTTAAAGGAGCCTGACCTAGGGGTCACCTAGGTAAATCTCCTCCCTGAGGAATTACCACCAGATGGCAACCTGGGGCTTGTGTCCAAGGCTCTCCCTGGTTGCCTGGGGGCCTGTGGTTGCCGTGTGTGTGTGTGTGTGTGTGTGTGTGTGTGTGTGTGTGTGTACGCACACGAGTGTGCAGGGATCCAGGACCTCAGTCCTTGGATCACATGAGAATCCTCACTGGAAGAGGGATAACTGGGCGAAGATCTAGACTTCGGTGAGGGCAGGCTGCTCTTCGTTACTATGTCACATGGAAGCACCAGCTTCTCAGGTCTGCAGCATTTCCCATCGTCACCTGGATAGCTGGGAACACGGAGCAGACTGAAGACATCTGCACTCTCTCCAGTCTCCAAACCTCTCCTGAACGAGGGTCAGCGACGATCCCAGTTTGCTCCAGAATGAAGGATTTCTGGGGCTGTGGGACTTTCAGTGCTAAAGTCAGGACAATCCAGGGCAAACTGGGACAGCTGGTCACCCTATCTGAGCATAAGCTCCAAAGGCCAGACGGAGAGATGGAGGAGAAACCAGTTCCTCTGAGATCTGCTGCCTGATTTCTCATTTGATCTTTCTTATTCAGCCTGGGCTTAGCCTGATGCCCAGTTAGTTACAGGTCCTCAGCCTTTTTTCCAGTGTAAAGCCTGGGATGTTGGAAGGATGTCCTGACTTTGGGGTGGGGGTAGGAGAGTAGGGCTGGGGGTGGATGGCTTGGTGGTTTATCTTCTTCAAGCTGAGAACCACAGGCTTGGGGTGTAATCCCAGCAGCCAGCCTGGCCTGCCCTCCCAAGGCGCCGACCACCCAGCACCCATCTCTAATTAACAGATGAACCTTGAGAACACCCACTGTGTGGTTGCTAGGGTTATTATCCCATTTTAGAGATGGGATAACTGAGGTGGAGTCATAGGCCTTGGGGCTGAGTTGGGGGAGAGTGAAGCAGGGTCTCCTGGATGATCCACCCTCTTCTCCCCCAGTCTTCTGTTCAGGTGTCTCCAGACCCCAGTGATGGGCAGTCTGTTAAGGTAGCCTCAGTTTCACTCCCCAGACATCAATGACATAATTAAGGATAAAGAAGATCACCCAGTCAGGACTCCAAGGCAGAGAAGGCCCTCAGAAATCTAGACATTAGAGCTGGGCGTGGTGGTGCATACTTGTAATCCCGGTACTTTGGGAGGCGGAGACCGGAGGATCTGGGTTCATGGCCAGCCTCAGCGCTCTCTCTCTCTCTCTCTCTCTCTCCCTGTCTCTCTCTCTCTTTCTCTCTCTCTCTACCTAGTGAGGCCCTCTGCAAATTCGTGAGACCCGGTTTCAAAATAAAGTATAAAAAATAGGGCCGGGGGTGTAGTGCGGAGGTAGAACACCCCTGGGTTCAATCCCCAGTACCGCAAAAAAAAAAAAAAAAGAAAAAGAAAAGAAAAAAAGGCGAAGGGAGCCAGGCATGGTGGCGCACGCTTATAATCCCAGTACTTGGGGAGGCTGAGACAGGAGGATTGCAGGTTCGAGGACAACCTCAGCAAATAGTGAGACTTTCATCAACCTAGCAAGACCCTGTTTCAAAATTAAATTAAAAAATAGGGCCGGGGATGTAGCTCAGAGGTAGAATGCCCCTGGGTTCAATCCCTAGTGCCACAAAGAAAAAAAAAGAAAGAAAATCTAGATATCAGACCAAATTTCTACCTCGTAGCCGCCTCCAGGAGATGGAACCTGATGGAGTCATGATTTAAAGATGCTGCAAGGACTTTTGGAGGAGAAGGGGGCCAGCCGTGGAACCCTGCTTCTGCTGCCTCACCCCACCTCTCCCACATGGCCCTCTCCTCCCTGCCTCTCCCTTCCCTCCTTGCCCCTGCTCTGACCGCACCTGGGGGTGGGTGTTAGAATCCAAGCAGAGAGCCCGGAAGCCATTGCTGAGCTCCAGCTTTGAACTGAGCCTGAAGTTCCAGTCGGAAGGGCCTTGTGAAGTGCTCCAAAGTCCATCTCTCGGCTCACTATAGGTCTTCGGACACTGGAGCGACTGAGGCCTTTGAGGCGTTTTTCGATTATCTGCAGTGCTGGGGATGGAACCCAGGGCCTCACACATGCTAGGCAAGCGAGCGCTCTACCGCTGAGCTATGCCCTAACCCAGAAGCCGTGTATGTCAGGGCCAGGCCTGGGTGGACAAGATGACTTCAGGTTTTCTTTTTCTTTTCCTCCCAGGAGGAAGCCTTTCTCCCAAATTGAGTCTGGAGGAGTTGGTGCTGGGCATGGGCTGAGCTCTGCTTTGGGGTGAGGCACTTCAGAATGGAATGCCTCTGTGAACCCCCCTCTCCAGTCCTGGTGGGCTTCTTGGAAAAGCCGCCTCCCTCCCAGGGTCTGGGAGTAAAGGGGGACATTTCCCCAGCCCTCTCAGAGAGACTCCCCGGGATCTGACCCCGTGGCCTCCATCTTCGAACCTGCTCCCACCGGCTCCCAGGGGAAGCCTGAGGTGGGGTGCCTGCCTGTTTACTCCCTGGTGGAGTTTGCTTCAAGCCTTGGGCGACTTCCTGTTTGCACCAACAGGCCCCAGGAGAGATCAAAGGGAGGGCTGGTGAGTTCAGGGAAGAGGGGCTGAGGAGGGCCGCCCTGCCACTGTGTAATGGGAGGGTTGAAATTTATGTGGAGACCTGGAGCACAGGAAGGACACAGGGGACAGAGCCAGTTCCCAGGGCCCCAGGCCTAGGCCTGGCCTGGCTTCATGGCTCCTGTGGGGAGCCCTGCTCATCTCTCCACCCCATTCTGACCCCACGACAGAGACCCAGCCTCCTCTCTGACCCAGCGTCCTCGCCGTCCTTGCTTTTCCAGCTTCCCTGATCCCTCTTCCCGCAGGGGGCCGCTCGGGAGCCGGGGGGGTCCGGACCAGAGCCCCCCAGCCCCCTGGCGGGCTCGCCCCTCGCGGCGGGCGTGGCCGCGCGGCTGTCACTCACGCACTCACGCGGGAGGAATGCAGACGGCAGGGCTGCCCTGTGGTCACGTCTCCGCCCCGCCGGTGGAGGTAGGCGCCCAGGTACCCAGCCTGTGGGCCTTGGGAGCCCGCCAAGCTGCTGATGAAAGGCGCTGCCAGATTAACCCCTTCTTGGCCGCACCCCTCAACTGCCTTCGGCTACTGGGTGGTCGATGACCCAGAGGGGCGGGCGGGAGGCAGAGCCTGGGCGTGCTGCTAGTGAGGGGGTGGCCTCCTGCCTCAGCATTGGGGACCCTTTCTGGCTGCTGGTCCCTCTGGCTCTGGGATTGACACAGTTAAGGAACAGGTCTTCAGAGGACCGATGACAATTCCTACCACAGGGGTTCTCCACTGGGCCCCAGCTAAAGAGCACTGGACAGAGAGTCCAGAAATTCAGGCATCCATTCAACTCACACATTTTAAGAGCCAAGAGGATCAGCTCAGTAGTCAGACTGGGGGAAAGCCAGTGGGCTTTTGGTTTCCCCAAGGCTGTAGAATTACAGGGCCAGTCATCCAAACTGTGGGCTTGTCTGTTTTAGTAGTGACCTCCATTTCTTCCCCGAGCAGACTCGCAGGCAGATGCCTAGGATATAAATCAAACCAGTGGAGTTTCTGACTGGAGTAGGCAGTGTCCCCTTTCCGTTGGTGCTTCCACTCCATCTTGGGAGGTTCGTAGGGAGGGTTCCAGGGAACATGGTTTGGGAAGCTGAGAGCTAGGCGTGGTGTGAGATCTGCTTGGGCTCTGCCCCTTCCAGGCTCTGGGTGCTGCTGGCGTGCTCTCCACTGAGCGCTCTGCGTTTGCCCTCATGATCCTCGCTCCGCTCCTATCCTGGGGCCTGGCCTCACTCTCTATCCTGTGCAGGTTGCTGGACCCAGAGCACCACCAGGTGGTGCCTTCCTCTGGTCTCCCTGCCCCCATTTCTGTTCTAAAAGTTCCAAGAATCCAGGGGTCAAGGAATAAAACACCTTTTGTAGCAAGCTGCATTGCAGTGTGCACCGGGGTATCTGGTGGGCAAGTGAGGGGGGCAGAGCTCTGGGGGCCAAGCCAGTCTCACGTTCAGATCTGTCCCCACCCCTGCCCCCCCAACTGCAAGTGAATCTTCCAGAGATCAAAGCACATTGTTAACCCTCACTGAATTGGGCCATGGTCTGGGAGCTTCCAGATCTCTTCCCTGTCTCATCCAGCCTCCCTAGGGGGCCTCCCTCCCCACCTGGGTGTGCCAAGATGGGCAGGAAGTAGGAGGACAAGTCTGGAGACAGTGCCAAGGGGAGGCAGAAAACCCAGAGGCCCAGTGTCCAGCCCTCACCTCCCACCGCACTCCCCAGGGTCGCTGTGAGCCTCATGCCTGGGGAGCCATGGTCCTCCTGGAAACTCCGGAAGCTGATTCTCCGGGAGGACCCAGAGAATATGGGCTTGGGCTACGGTAGACCTGGAGAACAGACAGCAGACAGGACTTCCTGACCATATGTCCGGATATAAATCTCCCTGCAATACTGGTGCCTGGGTATGCCTCGGCAGCTTAGAGGCATCCCCACCTCCAAGATGGCATGCCTGGAAATTTGCAAGTCATCCTGAATGCCCAAATCTCCTCACCATCCATTGCTCACCAAGTCCCATCCTATCTGCAGCATCGGGGGTTTGAAGGGACCTTTCCTTTCCACTTCCACCGCTACTGACTCCATCAAAGCCATTTCTCACCAGTCCCCAAGACTATTGCAACAGTGGCTGGCTCCCCTAGCTCCAGGGAGCACACCCCCATCCTCCCTTCCCTCCTCCCAGTCCTCCTCCGCACTGCACTAAGAGACATCTTAGAACACAGGTTGGAGCATGCCACTCTTGTGCTCAAAAACCTTTGATGGCTCCCCATTGCCGGCAGGATAAAGTCCCAACGTTGCCTGGCATGTACAGCCTGCCCTGATCTGTTGCCAGCTTACCTTGCCAGCCTGGGTCCCCACCGTGTACTTCGTCTTCAGCTCCAGCCACATTAGATGGCTTGTCTTACCCAAGATCTGCCATACACTTTCATGGCCGACTACCTTGGCTCACAGATAAGCTTGTTCCTGGCACTTATGGTGTTGTGGGGGAGGAGGATTAATCCCATAATCCCATAAATAAATATGTCCTTACAAAGTCTGGTAAGTTCAGGGTGTCTTTAGGAACTCAAGGAGAAGTTACAATAGGGGCGGGACAGATTCAGATGGGGACTCAGAAGGCTTCTAGGCACGAGAGGCACCTCACGCTATGGGATTCGAGTTACCCTTTGAAGGCTCGGGGTGGAGGCTCAGCTCCTCAGGAAGAATTTGCCTATTTGTGCACCCAGATTTCTTGGCGTCTCCGGCCTAGGCTGTATTCTATTCTGTCTTTGCAGCCCTAGACTGAGCCACGGAGGGAAGGGTATGTTGCTCCTTCGTGCTTAGAATGCCATCATTCTGCATATAGTATGCCTTTTGTATGTGTGTGTGGTGCTGGGGATTGAACCCAGGGGCCTTCTACCTCTGAGCTACACCCCCAGCCCTATTTTATTTGTTGTTTTGAAACAGGGTCTCGCTAAGTTACTGCACACCGGCCTTGAACTTGCAATCCTCCAGTCTCAGCATCGCAAGTTCTGGGATCACAGGGGTGCACCACTGCGCCCTGCCACAGTAGGCCTTTAATGGCTATCTTCTTACCGTTGAGGTGAGGCTGTGCAGACTCCTGCCTTGAACCAGCATGGAAATGACCTTAAAACAGGAGACAGTCTTCAGGAAGTCTTCCCTGAGGTTTGGGACAGAAGCGATGGGTGGGTGGGGGGTCTCTTAGGCGTCCCCTCCACTGAAGCTCTGTTCTTTCTCTGCCCACCCCACCCCATCCCTCAGTGGGCCTCTGACCTCCGGTCCAGCTGCTGTCCCTATTGGGACTGAGAAGGGCTGTGGGGAGGGGCTCTCTCCAGATGCCCCCAGCTACCCAAGGGCGCCCCCTGCAGCCTGCTCCTCAGGCCTGACTGCAGGTGTAGGGAAGGAAGGTGCTCTTCTGTCGGTTGGCTGTTCCCCAACTATAAAATGCCATGCTTTCCTATCCCTCCAGCTCCCTGGGACAGAGTGGAGAGAAGGAAGGGGAGTTTATCTGAACTAGAGACGGCCTCTCCACACTTGCTTCCTCCTCCCCCACTCAGCCATTTCCAGATCAGAGCGGCAGGCAATTTCCCAGGCTTTCCAATTCTCTGTAGCTTCCCGGGGACTTTCCATGGGTGGAAAATCTTGGATCTAAGCAAGGTGTTGGGGGAGGCTGTTGAACAGGCTGACCCACCCGATCCCAGCACGGGCCCCTGGGGTGAGCTCCCCTTCCAGGAGGCTCTGGTCTGGGAGTGAGGGCCCAACCCCTTCCTCATGGGGACACAGGTGCTGGCCTCTGGGAGCCTCCCCGTCTGAGGATGGAGACGCAGCCCTTGTTATGAGGACACTCCCAGGCTGCCGAGGGATACAGGATGAAACCAGGACACCACCTCTGAGCTCCTCCATGTCAGTCAGCAGTAAGGCGCCCCAGCAGGCTGCCCCCCAGCTCCTTCCTTCCTTTGGGGGGTTCTGTGTCGGGTTCTCACTGCGCTCTGCCTTGCTGCAGAGGCCAGGCCAGTGGTGGTGCTGGCCGTACAGGTGGCATCTGGCAGGTGGTGAGAGCGGGGGAGGAGGAATGCGCCTGGGGCCTGGGCAGGATGCCACCGGACAGTCCCAACAACCCCACCCCCTGCCCGTGACCTGCTCACCCCACCTCCTGCCAGCCAAAGTCCTGGTTCCTGTGCCAGGGTCACAGCCAGGTCCTGGGTCGCAGGTAATCATTCCCAGGAAGAGACCTGGCCACTAGACATGAGGGGCATCTTGTGGGGTGTTAGTCACTGCTCTAACTGCATCTCACCAACACTGACCCTGGGTTGGCTTACTTCATCCTGGCAGTTAAATATTGCATTGCTCCCATTTTACAGGTGAGGAGAGCAAGGACCCCCAGGGAGGTGGAGGCACTGGCACAATGTGCTCTCTGCAGCCGGACCTGGAGACACAGTGGATGGAGTCCTGGGGGCAGGAAGGAGCTGGCTTGCAGATCTGCAGCCCCTTCCTGGGGTTGAGTGAATCACAGGGTCCTTTCCAGTCCCAGGAGGAATTTGTCCCTGCAGTGGGTGGGCTTAGACATGGGCTGGAAGTAGGGATGACAGGGAAGCAGGCCCTGAGAGCAGGAATGCTGTAGCCAGCACCCACAGCATGCCAGGGACCCTGCACAAGAATGGGCGCCACCCACCGATCTCCTTCCACAAGCTGACCAGAGCAGGTGGGAGATGGTGGCTCCCCTTTGTGGCAGCCCAGGTGTTCCACTGTCCGGGCCCCTGGCAAGCATCCCAAGACCACCATGTGCCACGGTCCAATCCTTGCGGGTGCCTCTGAACATGGGAAGGGGCTTCCAGCAGCGATAGGAAGGGCCTTGCTCCGCACTCCCTCGCTCCCTCCCTCCTGTCCCTCCCCACCAGCTTCCCTCCCAAACACTCATTCCCCCAGACCACCTACAAACCACCCATTTGCCCAGACCACACAGCTCCTCTGCCCAGCTCAGCTCCCCTGGATAATGGCTGCCCCACCCCCATCCTCCCAGGCTGCACCCCCAAGCCTAATTACTACCTTGGCACCTCCGGGGCAGGGGCAGGGGGGGCACTGGCCTCTGTTTATGCTGGAGCTCTCTTGGGCACAGGAGGCCTGTTTTCCTCTGGACATCAAGAGGCAGGAGCAAATTAGAGACCCTCAACCAGACCCCTCCGGTCTGTCCCTCCCACCCTGTCCCCTGATCCCTGTGCCCAGGCTGCTGGGGCCAGGCCGGAAGGCAAGATGGTAGAGACTCCATCTGCTCCTCCACCTCCTGGGTACCGTGAGGGGTGGAGAACGAGCAGACCCAGACTGCCCTCCAGGTGCAAGGTCAGGGAGGACCCCAGAAAGAGCACTGGGCTGGGAGTCAGCGTTTGATTCTGCTGCCCCTGACTGTTGAGACTCCCCCAGCCCCTTGGGCCTCAATTTCCTAGGTTGTGAAAGGTCTCCACGAGCCCTTTGGCTTGGGGCCTTGACCCCAGGGAGGTGACTGAGAGGTGCCGATTGGGGGCCTCTGCATGGTGGAAGGATCCCAAGCAAAGAGGCAGGGTGAGTCTGGGTGGAGGAGGAGGCTGCTGGACGAGGGTCAGACAGGAGACCCCCTGTCAATGGGGGGGCGTTGAGTGCCACGGCAGGGGAGTGGCAGAGGTCACGAAGCTCCTCAAGGGCTCCGGAGCTAGTGTGCTGTTCGCCTGGGCCTCACGAGGTGGAGGAAGACAGACCCTCCCTGAAGCACAGGTCTTTCTGGAGGGCCCCCGCCTTCCCGAGGCTTCTCCTCCTGCAGTGTCTACCCTCACCCAAGTCCCAGCGCCTGCTGTGAGGGCAGGGACCAGGCTACATCCAGAGCCCTGTGGGCCCTGGCCCAGAGGAGGTGCTCTATACCCGCGGGATGTATATGGAACAGCTGCGGGGAGACTGAGGCAAGATAGACACGTGAGCAGCGCCTGCGGCTCCAGGGTTTGGAGCTGGGGGGGGTGCCGCACGGGGGGAGGCAGGGGGTTGCCAGTCGGTCACCTCACCAGGCAGGGCTGAACCAGGCCTAGGCCCTGGGGGCCAGGGCCACCAGGACTGGGCCAGGGCGGATGAGGTGGTCTCTGTGGGGTCCCTCTCAGGATCCCTTCTTCCCCCATAATTACTTCTGATTAGCTTCACCACAACAGCCAGGCTGGAAAGAGAGGGGTGTCTGGGACATGGGGGAGGGGACGAGATGGAGTGGAGCACTCCGGACAATCCAGGGCCCCCAGCTGAGTTCCCTCCCCACAGCGCAGGACACACACACACACACACACACACACACACACACACACACACCGATCTGGAAAATTCTGAAGGAGCCCCATCTACACAGGCCAAGAGTGGCAACGATGCGAGGCAATCAGACCCTTTAGACAAGTCTCCCATATGCATTAACTCAAGTGTCCAGGAGGGAGGGTGGGGGGCAGAGAGTCAGGCGGAGGGGGGGACACAATGAAACCTCGGGCTGGGAGGGAGCTCTGTCAGCCACGGTCGTGTCATAACTCGAGGCCCACCCTGGAGCCCCTCGGCCTGTACCTCAGAAAGTTCGTCCTGGCGTCCAGCTGCCCTTTCTGCCTGGGCTGTCCTAAGCTGAGGGGTCTGCAGATGTGCCCATCCGCTGACGCCCGGCCCACACCCGCCCGCGCCTCTTTAGCCAACCATGCCAGAGCCTTCTCTGGAGGCCAGGAGGCTGAGGTCCCCTGGACTCTAATCTGTGGCAGGGTCCTCTCTCCCCTTCCTCAGCAGGCCGGGCAGGAGACTGGCCCAGGTCACTTCCAGTCCCCTAGACTCCCCCTCCAGAGGGCCCTGGGGGGAAGGGGCCCAGCAAGGAGGGAAGTGGGAGAGCTCTGAGCCAGCACTGCAGACTGGGAGAGAGGAAGAGGGGGCTTCAGTGCTTCCTGCGGGGGCCCCATAGTTGGAGAAACGTACTATGTAATCAACAGTAGTATTAGGCCCCCCATTTTTGGTACTGGGGACTGAATCTAGAGGCATTCTACCTCCAAGCTACACCCCCAGCGCTTTTTATTTTGAAATGGGGTCGTGCTAAGTTGTGGAGGGTCTTGCTAAGCTGCTGAGGCTGGCCTTGAACCTTCAATCCTCCATTTCAGCCTCCAGGTACTGGGATGACAGGCATGCCTCACCATGCTTGTCTATATTAGCCTTTTTTTTTTTTTTTTTGGTACTGAGATTGAACTCAGGGACATTCTACCTCAGAGCTACACCGCCTCCCTCATCCCTATTTTATTTTTATTTTGAAACAGGGTCTCGCTAGGTTGATGAGAGTCTCACTACTTACTGAGGCTGTCCTTGAACCTGTGATCCTCTTGTCTTAGCTTCCCAAGTACTGGGGTTATAGGCGTGTGCCACCATGCCTGGCTCTATATTAGCCATTTTTAAAAAATCTTATTCAGCCTGGAGCTGTGGCAGGCCCATCATCCCAGCTACTGGGGAGGCTGAGGCAGGAGGATCTCGAGGTGGAGGCCAGTCTGAGCAACTCAGCAAATCCCCTTTTCCAGCTTTGAGCACCAATCTTCCAAGCTAAAGCTTGGAACATTTATTTCACTAAAATTTCATTAAAACATTTATTTCACTCATTTGGTTCTCTGTCTTTAAGGGACACCCCAACCCCTGCAATTAGGGAGCGCCCCAGTCTGAGGGGGAAAGCACTAACCCGTACCTGCCCTCACAAGCCGCTAGTCTAAGGAGACTGACCCCTGACCTCAGGGAGCCTCCGGCCTGCTGGGGAGATCCCATACACATGGAGAACTGCCATTTACTCCCGGTCTGGCGTCCTTCTTACGTCCCTCCTGGGCCTTTACAGGTGACAGGTGACGGCGCTCAGGCTCCTCCAGGTGCGGCTCGCTGGTGGCGGTGGGCTGCCTGGAGGAGGCGGCGCGCCGGGCTGGGCGCGGAGGAGGCAGCCCCGGCGGCGCTCCCACGACCCGGGCAAGGCCGTCTGGGCGCCGTCTCCGGTCTCGGGGCTTGCGGTCGGGGCACCGCGGGGCCGCGTTTGAGCCGGTCAGCTCCCCGCGGAAATTACAGGGGCGCTCGGCGCTGCGGTCGCGCCCCCCGGGGCAGCACCCGCCGGTGGGAGGCGTTTAAATTGAAAGCAGCTTTGGAGAGCGGGGCGGCGCGGGCCGCCGAGCCAGGGGAGGGGGCGGCCGGCACAGCGACCCATTGTCTGTGCCCGCCGAGGGGCGGGACCTTGCGGTGAGCGCGGCGCCCCCTCCCCAGCTCGGGCCCAGCGCGGCTCCCCGCGGGTTCCCACGAGCGCCCCGGCCCCTTCTCCACCTGGCTCGCTCCCTCAGTCCCCGGCGGCAAGCCTGGCGGCGCATGTGCGCCCACACCTCCTCCAGGAGGCCCGCCCGGTCTAAGAAACGCGTGTCCCAGTCAGGGAAAGCAGGAGACCTGGGATGAGTCGCAATAGCTTGGTCACCTTGGGAATCTCCGCCGTTCTCTGGGCTCCAGTGGCTTCCATAAAAATGTAAATACTTAACCCTCTCTGCCTACCTCTCTCTCAGTTATTTTGATGATGATTTGAGCCAATGAATACATGGGAACGTGTTCTGAGAACTGTAAGGCCCTGCGAACCCCTGAGGAGCAGCACCAACAAAGAAGAGCCCTCCCGATCGCAAAGTTCGAGCCCAGCCGGGGCAACTTAGCGAAACTTCGTTTCAAAATAAATAAAAAGGGACAGGGATGTAGCTCAATTGGCAAAGTGCCTCTGGGTTCAATCCCCAGTACCAAGGGACGAGAACTAGAAATAAGAATAACCCCACCTTTCTACTCTCCACGTGCAGGTGCCCTAGGGCTGGCATGGGTGGAGGAGGCGTTAAGCAGAGAACAGAGTGGAGGCTGGAATCCCGGTGGACTTCCTGGAGGAGAGGAATGTGGAGCAGGGCTGGAAAGACTCAGAGGGCCTTTTGAAAGGAAAGAGAGAGATCTTCACTTCTGGGGGGAAGGCCTGGAGAAAGGTGGGCAGGGCCCAGGAAGAAGGTCATGCTGGAGGGGGAGGGTTCTGCAGGCTGAGAGGTGGCCTTGGAGAGTGGCAGTTTGTCCAGTTGCGGGGTGGCCCGTCTCCCAGAAGGCAGATTGGTGGCAGGTCCTGGTGCAGTCCCCGGGTGGTGGCGGGGGATGTGCCTGGGCCCCTAGGGAGTGTGGGGCGCTCTCCTTGGTACCCTCTTGGTTTTTTCCGAGGGCTCTGGGTACCTAGAGGCTGTCCCTGGGCTCCGGGCACCAGGTGCGGGAGCTTGGTTGTGTTGTTCCTGCTTCCACCACGGCATAGAGGGTTGTTTGCCAGGCCTGGTGCCCAGGGACATGCCCACTCGCTGCACACCTGGCGGAGCCACGTGTTTCTGCTCTACTTCCTGGAGGACCCTAGTGGGCCACCAGGTATGGGGGCGAAGCCGGTGGTGCCAGGTCCCTGTTATGGAAACCTGAGATGCACAGGCTTGGCGGCAAGCCACTGAGGAATGAGTAGGGCTTCCTGGAAGAGGAGGCAGGAGCAGCCTGGAAGGACAGAGAGAGGGGTGAGGCCGAGGGGTGCGATCAGAGGAGCCAGGCCAGGTGTTGAGTGAGAGGCATAGGGCAGCCACGATTTCTTCCTTGTCCTCTCCCCATCTGTGAATACCCCTTCCCAGAGTCCCAAGCCCTCCCCCAGAGCCCAGAGCTTCTCCAAGGCTTAGAACGGAGAGGACCTGGACCGAGCACATGAGCAGGGATCAACCATCAGGCTTTGGTGGCCTGCCTGGGGACTGGCTCAGGGGCTTGGCCCATCCTCTCTTGCCTCCTCTCCTGGCCCGAGCCCAGGGAAGGGGCTTCCAGCCTGGGCAGCTGATGCACCCTGTGCTCATGTCAGCTGGGTTTGGGGTAGGGATGCCTTGGGAAAAGAGCTAGGAGCCAGCGAGGGCTGGTGACGGGGCGGGGGCGCCCCATCCAGAGAGCTGACCAGGCTCGAGGAACCTCCGAGACCCCCAGGCATGGGACCTACTAGGTACCGCTTCTCCCGGGGGTGGGGGCCCAGGTTAGCCTTGGGTGGGCAGGCAGGACGGAGGGTAGAGTGTCCGTCCGTACCTCTAGAGAGCCTGGGGAGATGACCCTGCGGGCTGCATCCTTTCCTTTGGAAGAGCTCAAAGCATCCAGCCCGGCCAGCTTCTTCATTGGCCTTTTCCCTGAGAGCCGGAGGTGGGGTAACTCATTCCTTTTTATTGGGGGAGGGCGAACCGAGAATCAGAGGGTCCGGAGGCATCCTAGACCCCACAGAGTTAGCAGCCAAATACTAACAGGACCCCGCGTGGTGGCGCATGCTTGTAATCCCAATACTTGGGAGGCTGAGACAGGAGGATGGTAGGTTCCAGGACAGCGTCAGCAAGTAGTGAGACTCTCAGCAACCTAGTGAGACCCTGTTTCAAAAGAAATATAAAATAGGGCTGGGGGTGTAGCTTGGAGGTAGAATGCCCCTGGGTTCAATCCCCAGTATCTCACACACACACACACACACACACACACACACACACACACACGCAATACTAACAGGACTCCCTTCCCTACTGAGGCCAAGGGCTCCCAGAAGCTCTTGGGGATCTCTGTCCTGCCTCCTGTCTTCCCTATGCTCCCCCCAGCCACCCCCTCTCCACACCACCACCTTCTCAGAGCGCAGACTGGCTACTGCACGCACTAGTGAAGGAAGCCCCCAGGCTGAGCAGGGAGGGGGTCAGACCCACACAGACCCTGGTCTCCAGCCCCCTTCGTGGCCCAGGCCTGCAAGAGGCAGTGACCTGGCCCATCCCTGTCTGCCCAGTCCGGCCCCGGGTCCTGTTGTCTTCAGTGGTGTGGAGAGGCCCCGAGGCTGAGGCCTCTATAGGCTGTGGGCCCCAGCTCACTCTCCTGGGTCAACCTGCAAGGGCCACGAAGAACTCTGGGAGAGGTAGGACTGGCCTGGAATGGGAAGAGGCTTGCTCACCCAGCTGGGTCATCCCTGTTATCAAAATGTCCAGGAGCAGGAGCATTGAGCCTGATGCTTCCCGAAAGGCCAGGCTGGAGGAGGAGGGGACGCAGCAGGTGAGCTGCCCAGGCGACCCCTGGGCCTTCTGCAGCTCAGACTTTGCGGTCCCAAGAATCTAAGAGCCTAAGATGTGGTCTCCGGGTGCTGGGGTCGGAGTGATCGTCCTTATAACAACAGCATGAGACACTGTGACAAAACCACATGCCCTCTGCTGGGGGGGAACCGAGACATAGAGAGGTTACGGTCACTTGTCCCCTGAGAGCCAGGGAACAGGGAGCCCAGCCTAGGTTAGACTGCAGAGCTGCCTCCCTGAGCTTCTTGTCTGCAGCTGTTGTGACCTTGACCCGGCTCTCTGCATCAGCCTATCACCAAGCTCAGCCCCAAGTTGAGCAGTACCTTGGGTGGAGGCAGCGGGTGGGGGCAGCAGGTGGAGGGCTAGGTTCTGGCTGGAAGTGATGAAGACCACAGCCACCTGTCCTCTTCTGGGTCCTGGAGGGCCTCCTGGGGGAGGAGGATGGGTAAGGGAGGGCAGAGGAGGAAGAGGAGGGGAAGAGGGTGTTTCAAGATGGTTAAGGGGGGCTGGCCATTCCGGGGCATTAGGGCATTAGCTGGAGGGAAACGACATTGTCAGAGAAGAGAGGCTTGGAGGCCCTGAAGGGGCTGGGAAGGGGAGTCTGGTTTGGTTACATTCCCCTCGCTCACCAGCCACTCAGACCCCAAGGGGCAAGCGGAGCCCCTGAGTGGCCCTCTGAGAAAGCCTCCTGCAATGTCCCTGTCC
Source organism: Glis glis (assembly GCA_004027185.1). Taxonomy (NCBI): domain Eukaryota; kingdom Metazoa; phylum Chordata; class Mammalia; order Rodentia; family Gliridae; genus Glis; species Glis glis. The sequence continues at coordinate 4,578 of PVJS01027353.1, read as the reverse complement.
CCAGCCACAGCCCTCTGCTCCAGGCAGGAGGCCACTTTCAGCCATTCGCAGGCAGAACCCCAGGGGGGAGCCCTGCAGCTCTCTCTCAGGACTGATTAACAGCAAACAGCTGGAGGCAAACATCTGCTCTTCTCCCAGGGGAGGCCTGTCCTTGTTCCCCCAAAGGTATGGAGCCTGCAGATATCTGTGTCCCCACTAAGGAGACAGGGTTGCCTTCGAAGGCATCCTAGGAGCCTGGACAGAAAGAAGAGAGAAAATACACAATTCTGGGACATCAGTCCTCAGGCAAATGGGACACCATCATTTTGCCAAAGGGAAACCTGTGACATGGGCAGGTGTAGGCACCAGCCCAAAGTTCCACAGCGGTCACAGCTGATGAACGCCCGTCAACTGGCTCCAGATCTGGCCCTGGTCTAGCTTGGAGGTGACTTGAATGCTAGGGATCTGTGCCAGCAGACACATTCTGCCACCATCCCTGACTACCACCTGTGAGTGTGCCACGAAGGAACCCAAACTCCAAGGAGCTACGGTGCCAACTGGGTTATCCCAGGAGGCAGGGCAGGTAGCAAGGCTGGGGCACCTGGAGCAACTTCCCACTGATGCTGCAGCTCTTCTGCCACCTGGGTCCTAGGCGCTGTTGGTTTGGGGCTTATCAATTAATTAATTAATTCATTCATTCATTTATTTATTTTTGTGGTACTGGGGACTGAACCCAGTGGTGTTCTACCTCTGAACTACACCCTCAGCCCATTTTCATTTTTTATTTTGAAACAGGGTCTCATTAAGTTGTTGAGGGCCTCGCTAAGTTGCCTAGGCTGGCCTTGAACCTACAATCTTCCTGCCTCCCAAGTACTGGGATTGCAGGCGTGCACCACCACGCCTGGTTGGGCATTTTAATAGATGACATGTTTGATCCTCCTAAAAGCCTCATGGGACAGGCCCCATTGCGCTCTCCATGTTACAGAGGAGGCTCAGAAACAGGGGCTCAGAAAGATGAAGTCGCCTTCTCAGAATCACCGGGTGCATGCAGAAGGGACGCCGTCGATGTTCGATGTTCGGGTCCTCTCTCTCCACCTCTGTGCCACTCCCTGTGGGGGTGTGATTGCTGGCAATGCGACTCTCTGTCTCCCCTAACCAGGGTCTGGTGGATTGGGAGAGCGACTCCTCTCTTGCTTGTCCTCTGACCTCCTTGCCTCCCTGGAGAGGCTCAGCCTGAGGCCACCTCTCCCAGCCTGGGGTGGGGGAGCTGGGGCTGCAGGAGGAATTGGGACAAGTTGTGAATCCGGTTTCTCCTCTGCTCACCCCTGTCACACACTGGGGGTCCAGCTCCCTCCACGGTCAAAAGGACATGACTTGTGGGTGCCTGGTGTTTGGAAAGTGGATGAGGCATAGGCTCACATCCTGTGCTTGCTTGCTGTGGGGCCTTGGACAAATGACTTAACCTCTCTGGGCCTCAGGGTTGGCATCTATAATGTGAGGAAATACACAGAGCACCAGGCTCGTGGACTAATGATAGGATCAAGTTGTAAAGGTTTGCCAGGAGTTTGGACCAGAGGCTGGCACACTGGAAATGCTCTTGCTCCTATTAGTAGCGAGAGAATCAAGAGGGGACTGTTATAAAAGAGGGGAGGCCAGGAAATATGGGCAAGTCTATAAAAAGGGCATGGTTGATGGGGGGCGGAGTGTCTAGATTTCCTAATTTTTCAAGGCTGAGGGTCCCTGAGAGGGAAGAAAGGGTGGATGGCTTTCAGGAGACATTCCTCCCTCCCTGCCCCCATCCCCAGGAGGATAAAAATTCCTCCCAGGTCTCTGCACTTCTCTGTGCAGCCCTGGGGTGCAGGCAGCATTCCTCTGCCCCTCCTGTCTGTGGGGGCTGGTGGGGGAGTGTTCACCCCTTTTACAGCTGTGTAAGGTGTGGGGGCCCATACTTGTACCTGAGGTCCCACATGAGACCTGTCTGAAGCCTGCAGCAGGGGCTTCCATGCTAACGACGGGAGGACGCCCACCCGGCCGTTGGCTCAGGGCTGCCTTACCCCAACCCCTCCAGCACCTGTAACGCATGCAGATTTCTGTGACCTGTCAGGTCCCGGGCAGGACAGGTCTGCCCACATCCCCATCCCAAGGTCTCCTGGAGACAGGGATTCATGTAGACACTAGAGGCCACACAGTGCTGCACCAGAGGACATGAGCCCCAGATCTGTCCCCACCCCTGTCCCAGACTGTATAGGGAGGCAGGACCTAGAGAGATGGCCAACGCAGCCATCGAGGTGCAGGAGCAGCTGGGTGTGCCGTGAAGTCGGGGCAGGCTCCCGGGGGAGGGGAGGACGGGACTGGAGCTCAGGCTGGGTGCGGGGCACACGGGGACCCTGCCTTTAACGCTCTGCCTTGATGCACACGGGCTTTTCTGCAGCCCACCCCCATCCACCCACGGAGCCATGGGATAGTTACTCATGGTCGGGACCCCAGGGGCCCTTTCCCCATCAACAGGTAGAGAGCTTCTCAAGGAAGGCTTGGGAGCATCTCCCACTTTCCTTCCTTGCCATTTCCAACTTTCCCCTCCCCCCACCTGTGGATGTTTTCGTCTCCTTCTTCCTGACCTTGCTGCCTCCAGTCTGTCTCTTTTGTTTCAACCAGTTCTATTTCTTTTTTTTTTTTTTTTTTTTGGTACAGGGGCATTCTTCCTCTGAGCTACACCCCCAGTCCTATTTTTTATTCTTTATTTTGAAACCGGGTCTCACTAAGTTGCAGAGGCCTCACTAAGTAGCTGAGGCTGGCCGCGAACCTGTGATCCTCCTGTTTCAGCCTCCCAAGTACTGGAATTACAAGCGTGCGCCACCACGCCCGGCTAGCCAGTTCTATTTCTGAAGGACCTTGCTGTAAGTATAGACTTCCCTGCTCAAAAGCCTTCCATGACTCCCTGTTGCCTGCATAAAACATCCAGACTGCTTCATCTGCCTTTCAAGGTCCCAGGCTCTCTTCTCCGCATTTACATGTGGCATTTTCTTTCTTTCTTTCTTTCTCTCTTTCTTTCTTTCTTTCTTTCTTTCTTTCTTTCTTTCTTTCTTTCTTTCTTTCTTTCTTTCTTTCTTTTGGTACTAGGGATTGAACCCAGGGGCATTCTACCTCCGAGCTACACCCCAGCCCTATTTTTTATTCTTTATTTTGAAACCGGGTCTCACTAAGTTGCGGAGGCCTCACTAAGTAGCTAAGGCGGGCCGTGAACCTGCGATCTTCCTGTCTCAGCCTCCCAAGTCCTGGGATTACAAGCGTGCGCCACCACGCCCGGCTTACATGTGGCATTTTCTCCACCTGCAGCACCCTCCCTACTCCTTGCAGACCATCTTCCTGCGAAATGCCAACTCTGACTTCTGTTGTAAGCTCAGAAACTGCCTTATTGATGAAGGCTGTAGTGGCGACTCCCGCAGAGGCAGGGACTGAAGATTTCCTTGAGGGGAGTGGCACGTCTTTTCTTTTCTTTTTTTTTTTTTTTTGCGGTACCGGGGATTGAACCCAGGGGTGTGCTATCTCCGAGCTACACCCCCGCCCTATTTTTTATACTTTATTTTGAAACCGGGTCTCACAAAGTTGTGGAGGGCCTCACTAAATCGCTGAGGCTGGCCGTGAACCCGGATCCTCCGGTATCTGCCTCCCAAGTACTGGGATTACAAGCGTGCGCCACCACACCCGGCTGGGACACAGCTTTTCAAGTGCGTATCCCCAGCACCAGTAGCTGGTATACAGTAGGTGCTCAGCAAATGGAAGCAAACAGTTGACCAAGTCAGTGAGTGGGCAAATTCCCCTCCTGCTTTGAGGACGCCGTCTTCCCACCTGCAGCTGGTCAGTCTTCCCTGCTCTGAAGTCATCCCAGTGCCTCCTCCCTGACACCGTCCCTGGGGCCCCGTCCAGGAAGCTCTACCCTTCCCTGAACGCCACGGCAGATTATTTTTGTCATCCTGGCATCAGAGACTCTCCCCACCGCACCGCAGGCCTCTTGAGGGTAGGAACTGGGTCCTGCTTCATGTTGGACTGTTATTAATGTTAGTATAACCTCGGTGCTTTACAACCTTTACCCACAACCTTGTTACAAAGTTAATTTAGAGCAGAGCGTGGTGGTACATGCTTGTAATTCCAGTGCTTAGGAGGCTGGGACAGGAGGATCGCAGGTTCGTGGCCAGCCTCGGGAACTTAGTGAGGCCCTCCACAACTTAGTGAGACCCTGTTTCAAAATAAAAAAATAAGCCGGGCATGGTGGCACATGCTTGTAATCCCAGTACTTGGGAGGCTGAGACCGGAGGATCTGGGTTTGTGGCCAGCCTCAGCTACTTAGTGAGGCCCTCCACAACTTCGTGAGACCCGGTTTCAAAATAAGGGATAAAAAATAGGGCTGGGGGTGTAGCTTGGAGGTAGAATGCCCCTGGGTTCAATTCCCAGTACTGCAAAATAAATAAATAAATAAAAATAAAAAATAAAAATAAAATAGGGTTGGCAGTATAGCTCAGAGGTCGAATGCCCTGGGTTCCCCAGTACTTTGTGAGGCGGAGACCAGAGGATCCGGGTTTGCGGCCAGCCTCAGCTCTC
>PVJS01027352.1:9548-26405 GCA_004027185.1 Glis glis | reverse complement strand
AAAAAAAAAAAAAAAAAAAAAAAAAAAAAAAAAAAAAAAGATACCTTGTCCTTCATGAAGCTTTCTCTGGGTCCCTTCTTCAGTCTCTCGCAGATATTCCTACAGAACCCCATACACACCTCCTCTGCAGTATTTGCCACACTGATATTCTGTTCCTCTCATACTAAGTTATAAGTAACTGAAGAGGGAGGGGCCTGGGATATTGTACTTCCATAGCACATCTGACACATGACATAAGGGCCACAAACCAACAAACATTGAACTGAATTACTCAGATTAAGCAGATGACGCAAGAGTTCAGGTTCAAACAAACTATCCAACTACAGAGTTATTATAAGGGCAAAGTCAGCATGCAGGGCTACAAAGCGGTTAATGATTTACCTGGTTATGTTTCCACGAGGCCTCTTTCTGCTTTTCTCTCTCATGTGCTGCAGCCTCCACGAATTGCACGCATCGCTTGGCATCGGCCAGTTGGCGTTCTTTCTGCCGTACCATCCTCTGGAGCTTCTGTATTTCGAGCTGGCTGCAGAATAAAGCGCTCTGAAGATCAAGCAGAGCCACCTGTTGCTGAGCTGGGGAGGAGCCCTCTGAGCTCTGAAAAGACAGCAGAAATCATAATCACAAGGAGGGCGAGCACTGAGCACCTGAGAAGGCTGCAGAGACAAAATCAGGACTGTAACTGCGGATGGCCCATGCCCAACTGGAGTCCCTCCTGCCTGCTTGACCCTCACGTACATGAAGTTGTCCAAGCTGGCTTTGATGCAGCATTTCTCGAAGTTTTGCCATTGTGTCATTTTGACCTTCGATCACCTGATACAACTCCTCGGTCTGAAAATGAGAAAGGAAGTGCTGAACATGTTAGCAAACTAAATATAAATTCAATTATCTTGCCTGTAAAGATTTCAGTATCGAGACTATTCCAAAATATCAATTTAGATTAAGAAACAATTTTTCCAGGCTAAGATTTGTTAGTCTGACAATATTCATTTCTACAAAATATAGAACCAAGTACAGTGGTGCATGCCTATAATCCTAGTATTTAGGAGGCTGACACAGGAGGACCACAGGTTTGAGATCAGCCTTAGCAACTTAGTGAGACACTGTTTCAAAATAAAACCTAAAAAGGGCTGGAGGTGTAGCTCAGATGTAAAACACCCTTGGGTTCAATCCACATTACCAAAAAAAATTAATAATAATAATTATATATACATATATATATATATACAAGTACATATGTATATAATATGTATATACTTGTCTACTTTGATGGGACAAATTGTTTCCTCTCAGGCCCTTGATCCCTAAAATCTCACCTCACTTTCCCTGCTTTTCAGAGTTTCCTTGAGGCTTTGGATTGTACCATCTTGCTTCTGAGATGACTCCTGAGCAGACTTCAGTTCACAGCTCATTTCATTCAGTTTCTCTTGAAGAATCTGCATTCAACACATACAAAGAGTTTGTTAGGTCAATGACATTTTTAACCTTAAATGCAACCATAAAGTCCTTCCTCAAATTTACTATCTGAAGGTCTTCTTAGAGAATACTACCTTGTTATTTTTTCCCACATATAATGACCATTAAAGTTTTAAGCCAATCAACATGAACAGGTAGATGGAAGTGTGAAATGCTTCCTTCGATACTCGATGCCTCCATCTTGTGCACTGTACTTTCTCTATGACAGCAGCCGCACTCGGCACTTGTCCACCTGGGTCACTGTGGATCCCTTACATAAGACCAAGGAGATTCTGCGACCTCGCACAGGACAGGACACTACAGGGCACACCAGGCCAAAGCAGCCCAGATTGTGGCTTTTTTTTTTTTTCCAAGCAGACAAAACCCACAAACTATAAAGGAATGAGAAGTTAAGCTAAAGTCAAAAGCACTAACTTCCTATCTTGGCACCTTACACAAAGATGGCAGGCAGGTTTTAATTACATACCTAAAAGCCACCAGAAATTGTGATCTGTGCAAAGCAAGATAAGATCTTGATGGGAAGTAAAGGGAAAGATTATACTTTTATGCGAAATATTCCCTAGGGCACCGGGAGTCCACAGTATTCAACTCCCAAGTCCTTCTCAGGTTCACAAGCCAGTCACATCCTCAGGAAAACTGCGACTCCAGGGGCAGAGTACTGATCATACCTTGTTGGTGGCCTCTGTTTGCTGGATTTTTTCCTGAAGTTCTGCCAAGTGGGAATCAGATACAGACTGTTGGGTTATGGCGGTCTCATCGGAATTCTGCTTTTGTTGTTTGAGTAACTCTTCAGGCACAGACTAGGAAGAAGCAACAAGCTGAGTTACATGCAGCCAACAATAAATTTTAACTTGTATTTAAACGTCTATGGCATGGTTGCCAGAGATTTGGAAAACCGGAGTCACTGTACAAATTACCAGTATACCTTCCTGAAGACAGTCCTGTTAATTGCTAAGAACACTGATTCACCTCCATCCTTACTATGCTCCCTGGCTCCTCTCCCCACCTGTCTCCACCCACTAACACAAAGCTACCTTAACCAGGTGAGGCAAATAACCCAGAGTTGAAAGAGAAGGGGGGTCAAAAAAGGAAATGCTTCTGATGATCAAAAGTTTGTTATATCCTATTTTTAAGCAGGGAATTGAAAAGGTATATGGATCAAGTTTATCCCATTCCTAAAACAGAAAAAGTTATATTCCAACTACCTTTCTTACACAGGCCTGTGCACATTATTGGAAAAATTGGGAGACTTAGAATATGTACTATTTATTAGATAATACTATTTAATTGATGGTAAATTTCCTGTTCACTAAATTTCCTGAACACTGTACTGCAGTTGACAAGAGATGTTCCTGTCCTTATGAAATACATAGGGAAGTATTTAGGGTAGATCGATATAATGTTTACACTAATTCTCACATGACTCAGGAACTGTGTGTGTGTGTGTGTGTGTGTGTGTGTGTGTGTGTGTGTGTGTTTACTGTGCCTATACAGGGAGTGGGCATGATAAAACAAATGTAGCAAAATATTAGCAACTAGTAAATCTGGGTAAGGGTGTATGGGAGTTCTTTGTACTTCTTTTACAATGTCTTTATAAACTTGAAACTATTTTAAAATAAAAAGGGAAAAACTAAAAATAAATGTAAAATATATGTGCCTAATTAAGGGCAGGTATAGAGCACATGCCTAGATAAATAATCCATCGTGGCCTGGGAAGGAGGTATGTTTTATGGGAACATCAACTCACTAAAAAGACTCAGGAGGGGAAAAAAAAACCCATGTATTATTTATGATCAGACCAGACAAACTAATTGAACTATACCTAATAATCATTATAAGCTAAAGATATAAAAATAAAACTTAAGGATTCACTGTGGCACTGTATTCCTTCCCCCCACCCACCCTCTGCCACTCCAATTAGAAATATAAATCCATAAGGAAGAGGAAAAAAAGGCAACTGCTATTCATTTTTTCTTCTCTTCACACTTCCATATGCTGAAGAGTTATATGTTATAACTCCAGGGAGTTATAACTTAAATCCCTTCCTGAAAGCAACTGATTAGAAGTATAAAGATTTCAGAAGAAAAATCTTTTCTATTCCTCCAGTGCTATTTATCAACTTTTCTAACATCGATTAAGTGTTATAATATGCAGGAAACACTGTGAAGAATATGAATGCTAACAAATGTATAGTTCTAGCTTCAATAGTGTCTGTCTCCTGAGGAGATGGTAATGTCATAAATATAGAGGAAAACACTCATTTTAATGGGGAACATAGGAGAGACTCTTGGAAGAGAGAAAATTTACCCCAGATTTGGGCTGGGCTGGGGGTGTATAGCTCAGTGGTACAGCACTTGCTTAGCATGTGTAAGGCCCTGCGTTCTATCCCCAGTACCGTAAAAAACAAACAAATCAAAAACCTGGATCTAAAAAGAGGTATGAGATCTTCACAGGTGGCTGCTATAGATAAAGAAGGACATCTTAGAGCAAACAAAAGAGGAAAGTGTGGGGCTAACGGATGCAAAATGCTGATTTCCATTACCTTTGTAATGATCATGTAATTTCTTGTTCAAATCAAACCACTTTTAAGACCTGAAAGGGCACAATTAACAATTAAAATTCCTAAGCAAACCTTTTTGCTAGGATATAGGATATTACATAGGATATTTTGTTATCCTATGTATAAGTTCACAGCTATTTCTAAACAGCTAGTAAATTCCACTTTTTCCCTATTGTATTATTTGGTAAGTCAAAAAACCTCAAAATTCTAAAAGGCAAGAATATCAGAGGTATCAAGAAACATTTTCAACTATAAACATATAAATGACAGGAAATAAAAATAATCACAGAAGTTTAGATAAGTTGGTGGAGCATGTCATAAAAGAACTTCATGTTCTGACATCAACCTCTGGAAGCTACACCTCACCACTTATTTACATAGAAATGAGGGTGAAACTGGCCCACTGGCCTTCCTTATGCCTATTGCAGGTATCAGTTACCGGCACGACTTCCTTTAATTTTATTCATTCACTCTCTCAACATCTATCTATTGTGTACTATGTGTTCTGGAGATAAAGTATGATATCAGACAAAGTCACTGCTCTCTTCAAACATATTTTGCGGGGGTTGGAGTAGGGAGCTACATAGTAATGAAACAAAGAAATACATAAAATAGAAGGGAGTGACAAGCCCTCTGCAGTAAAAGAGGAAAGCATGACAGAAAGTTGGTGGTTAAGTTCCTTTCTGTCAATCAGACGAAGATCTTTAATGAGGAAGCATTTATATGGAGGTCTGAATAAAAAGGAGCCAATCCTATGAAGATCAACAGATCAATCCAAGCACAGGGAACAGCCAATGGAATATGAGCCTAAGAAACAGAAAGGTCGGTGTGGCTAGAGGGGTACTTTCCAATAGAAATGTAACATGATCCATGTATGTAATTTTGAACTTTCTAACAGCTTCACTGAAGAAGTAAACTTAATTTTGATATTTCATTTAATCAAATATATTCAAAATACTATTGTAAACATGTAATCAATATGAAAATTGAGATAGTTTACATGATGTCTTTGAAATTCACAGTATACTTTATACTTATAGCGTACATCTCAATTTGGACTAGCCACACTACAAATGCTCAACAGCTACATAAGCCAGTGGCTAGCTTACTGGACAACTCGGGGCTAGAGCACAATGGGCAAACAGCGTGGAAACACAATCGAGTGGAAAGGCAGGTCACATACAGCTCTTGTACAACAAGCTAATGATGTTGGATTTCATTCTAACTGAAATGAAAATGGCCTAGTGTTTTTAGCAGAAAAGCAATCATATTTAAGTTTTCAAAAGATCACTCTAGCTGCTCTGTGGTTAACAGAATATTGGGAGCACCAAGAGAAGCAGAGACCAGCTAGGAGGCTGCTGTAGTAGTGCAGGTGAAAAGATCACAGGGCTAGGACTATAGACGTAGTGATTGGGGAGGAGATAAATGAACGGACTTGAATACATTTTGAAAGTACAGTTGACAGGACCTGCTGGTGGACTGGATGGTGGTGGAAGAAAAAAAAAAGAGGCATGGATAATGACTCCTAGAAAAATTATTTGAGATAGCTGTTTCAGGTATAATGGGGAGCCTTCCCCTTAAAGCAATGTGAATTATGTCACACCATGGGAGAGGCAACTATTTTAACAGATATTTAGAATTCTAACCAATAAATAAATTTATCATTTATTTTAATGGTAAAACCTTAACTATAAAAATGGCTTTTTACTTCCTCCGTGTAAAAGAACTTTCCAATAACATCTACTATGTTTTTGAAATTGACACTATAATAAGCAGAATTAAATATCTTAAGGATTAAAATGGTGGGGAAGGTGGTCATATTTATTCACTTAAGAGTCTTAGAACTATGAAGGAAACTTTATAAACTAACTAGCTGGTCCAATTTCATTTTATATACAAGGAAATGGAAACTTACAGAGGGTAAGTGATTTGTCCAAGGTTACACAGGAAATCAGGAAAGGATCCAATTAAACTGAAGGCACTCAAGATAGCAAAATTTCCATAAACCCACTGCCTACCACAATGACAGGAACATTTAAGAGATCAAAAATTTTTGTTTAATAAATGGATAAGATCAATAAAAACAAAAACAAAAATATTTCTAAGAGCCACTGAAGGATTAGAACACTGAACTGGGAATTAGGAGACAGGTCTGTTTTTATTTATTTGTGTGTGTGTGTGTATGTGTAAATATATATATATATATATGAACAGCAACTTTAAAGCCCAGGAATGCCACAGGAAAGTATGAGTCTAGATCTCATCTGAACCCATCTTGGCATGAATAATCATGGGGAAACTCTTAATTCTATAAATGTATTGACTTAAAAGTTGGAAGACGTTTGCTTCTTTTACTCATACTAATTATTTTACATCTCAGAAAAAAATGTCTTTTCAGATAAGTCTGCCAAAAGAACACTTAGCAAGTTCCACTGAGTCAAGAACTCATAATGAATTCTTGTGAAGTACCAAGCACATAAACCAATCACTCCTAAGAAGATTTTATAGAGTCTGAAATGGGTAATCCTTAATTTGGTAGAATTAGTGTTACTCCCCAGACTCTCAGCTCCTAAGATGATGTTGTAATGATAATGTGATTTAAAATTAAGTCACTTTTGACTCAGAATTAGTGTGAATGCTTTCCAGCATCAGAAAGAGAATTACTTCCAGCCCTAACGTTGTATAATGTGAGACCCTTGGGCCAAAAGGCAATTATTTAGGTCCTTTGGTTAACAGCATTTTTCTTGACACTTTCTTGTGGTCCTACAATAGTGTGCCATAGATCTCAAACTGCTATAATTTTCTATCCTATTGTTCATAATAGGAAACAGACAAGAACCATCAACTAGTGTAAAATTAAAGGCCTAGTTTTTGAACAGTACCTAATGTCTACACTTTCCAAAGGACCTGATCTACTTAATACAGCTGAACTGAGATAGATCTGCCACAGTCACAAATGAGCAGACTCTGGCATTGGAAGGTTTGAAGCAAAGATCTGCTCTTTGAATTTAGACAGAAAGGGAAATTGCAAATGGATCAGGGTTCTCTGAATTGCTATTTACTAAGGGACCACACCCCTCCTATGATAGCTTTTCTACTTCAGGGCCAGACAATAAGGAAGGAAATCACCATAAATTAGAATAAAGGAAATCAGAATAAAGCTTTAAACCTTTCTTTAGATATCTGAAGAGCCTTGGGTCTTCAGGCATAAATTCCATAGAAGGCAAATCATTTTACATAATATCAGAAGATCAGTAAGCAGAAATACATTGTTGCTATCTTTCTTTAAGAAAGGAAATAAAGAAAAGCAACAGGAGGAATCCTAATGTTGATATTTAATAATGCATACAGTAGGGTAACTGGAGGATTAAACAAAGGAATCAAAATGACCTACCAGAACAATCTCAATATTTAGAATAACAGGTTTTCTTTCTATTTATAGTAGAATTTAACTAGAGGAACTTTTTTTTCTTTCTTGATCTCTCTTCTTTCTACAAACTAAAAAGAGAACTACTAAAAAAAAAATATTATTTTTATTCTTTTCACATTTGTTCAGAGAAATAGACAAAAACCAGTCTGCCTTTGTCCCACCTAGCTCTGCTTTGCCCTAAAGCACAACAGCCCATGAGGAGCTTAGATGTCTATCAGACTAACAGATCAGGTGTCCAGAATAAAATGTGTATTTTACTTGCAAACACTGTGATCCAAATTTATCTATTTCCATCTACATCCTTAGTTACTAGAGAAAATAGTAATTAAACGCCATGATTCTTTAAGTTGAATGTCATTTTCTACCTCTTCCCAATGTTTTATTATTCTACAAACAATAAAGAATGTAAGCCAGGTGACAGCAGAAAGGTCATACCTCACCATTTTCAAGCTCTATTATCCAAAGTTTGTGAAGTAAAGGGACTTGACCTAAAGATACTGTTACCAGAGTTTACAGGTGCTCATCCAGATGACAATTTTCTTCACAGAATCCATAAAGAATCTCCCTGGAATACTCAGGTTATGGAAAGTAGGCCCTTGGTTTAAAACAAGTACTTACTTAAGTTGATGTACTCCAAGCAACATGGTTTAATATATAGAATTAAAAGGTCTTAGTTGAAAATGGTCAGGAAGCTTTGGCTCGGTATGAGCTAGGTTAGTTAAACCATGAGCTTTTCAACTGAGAGACTGCATGAGCTGTCCTTTAAAATTTCTCTCAACTCAGGCCGGGCGTGGTGGCGCACGCTTGTAATCCCAGTACTTGGGTGGCTGAGACCAGAGGATCCGGGTTTGCGGCCAGCCTCAGCTACTTAGTGAGGCCCTTTGCAACTTTGTGAGACCCGGTTTCAAAATAAAGTATAAAAAATAGGGCCGGGGGTGTAGCTCGGAGGTAAAACACCCCTGGGTTCAATCCCCAGTACCATAAAAAAAAATTCCCCCAACTCCAAAATTTGTTGAGTCCAAGTACTAAAAGACAGTATTTTTAATTAAATATGGAGAAAAAATGTTCTATTTTGCCTTAATTTTCCAGGTCTTTACCTTTCTACAGTACTGGCCATATCTGAGAGGAAAACAACTTATTTCCTTTCCAAGCCTACCCTGCTTTGAGATCCTAATATGAGAATACCATGTTTAATTTATAACATCTTTGTCTGTTCACAGAAATAGTTAAGCCCAAATTTGGCTGTGAGGTGCCATTGAAAGAAAAAAAAACCAGAAAATAAGTACACAAGTATTAGGCATACAGTACTTAACATTTTATAAAAATGAGAACACATTTCTTCTTACTTTTTCATAACATTTTCATGTTTTCTGATTTTTTTGTGTAAATTTAAAAACTTTTCTCCTGTTTTCTGCCTAACTTCTTAATGTGATAAAAATTTCATATACAATAGAACTTACTTTCCAAAAATTTCATGTGACAATCAATGATTTCATGTTATCAAGTTCTAAATTTCTGGAATTATGTTGACCAGTACCAGGCTTCCTGAAAATGCCTTCTAGATTGTCCATTTTTGCAATGGTTATTTATTTGATAAAACTAAAGAATTTATATCAAGTGCCAGAATGTTTCTAACTGAATCTTACATTTACTGTTGCTATGGAAACAAAATAGCATCTGCCAGGTCCTTGTACACAGTTGAATTTAAAGGGATGGTTTGAAATCAATTGGGCAAACATGAATAGCTCAAATTAGGATCAACTGCCATTGTCATTAAGAAAGTCAAAAGAGTATAATGGATGATGCCTTTCTTAATATCGAATATCTTCTAGTAAAGGTTAGTAGAAAAGCTGGCTTTGCAGTTTTCACCTTAACATTTTGAGTGACAATATTTGAATTCCCAAGTCTCTTCTAGGAACAAGTTACCATTAATCCTCAAATGATCCATTAATTATAATAAACACTGCCAAGATGTTATAATACTTTACTGGTGGATAGGTTCCCCCAAGCTTTTACCCTGTTCTTTAATCATGCTGAAAGATTTGGGGGATGAAAGGCTTAGTGCTCCTGGGAGAACTACCTAGAAGAGTAACTAAAGAATTCACTTACAGAAAGTCAATGGGAGAAAACATCCCTGAATCTAAAAACAAAAACAAGAATAAAAAGGAAAAAGAGGTGAGGGTTCTAGTGAGACGTGAGATTAAATGTCTTCTTTTTATAAGATAAAAGTGAATGGGCAATCTTTGTGCGTGTGTGTGTGTGTGTGTGTGTGTCTTAAAGGGTATACATTTTTGATAATTACCAGAAAGGCCACCAGGTAATGTTACAAAGAGGATTGTGAACGGCAAATTGTCTGAGTGTTAATCACTAAATGGGATATATGCAGAAGTGCATCCAAAATGGGCTCAATGATTAATTTTCTCAAGTCTAGAATATTATTAACCTCCACCTAGACAGAAATCATGCGAAGCCCGAGGCCAGCTGTAATCAGAAAGGCACTATGTAGCCATTTTGTATACCTGGACCCGGAGTGGCAAATACTCTTCACAGAGATCATCCCACAGCTCTTGCAGGTCTGAAATCTCCAAGGGATAACTCACAGGTGTCTTGTAAAGGGGTTTCAAAGGCCTGTTATGGAAACCGGAACTAACTCCATCTGTCACGATAAGGCCAGGCTTGGCTCCAGGTGGGCTAGATTTCACTGGAATAGGAAGCTTGCTCCCTCGGGGGCTCTGGATGGGCTTATAATCAAGACCTTTAATCATGCTGAGAGCTAGCTCCAGCTTGTGATTACACATATGCTGTGGGGCCTGTTCATCGGAACAACAGTCCCACTTTACAAGTTCCTTGGCGCTCCTCTCGGTTTCCTCATCCTTCGGCTGTGGAGGACTAGCCTGGACGCTTGCATCCAAAGATTCCACAGAGGAACCGGGAGTCCCTTCCTCCATGCTCTCTCCATCTGGGGGTACCTTTGTGCTTGCTAAGTCCGGTGGCCCAACCTCCGACAACGCTGGTTCTTCGGTGCAAATGCTGGTGGACCACCTGGTAGAGGGGCCATAGGAAATACTTCTGGCCACTTTTCGAGGCACCTTACAAATAGCTTCATAGTCAGAATCAGCAACCCGCAAAGCTGCACAACCACGGCATCTCCTGGGTCGGTTTCCAGGGCCATCCGGGGCATGGCAACTGTGCAGCTCCTGAATCTGATCATCATTTTCCACCCAGCACTCAAACCCCGAATAGGCAAAGTCTTCCTGGAGCAGCGCAGAGTATCTCACATCGGGTAAGCCGGAAATGTCAACCGTCCCACTCCCCGCCTTGGTCTCGGCGCCAGAGTCATCGTTATTCTTCCGATACATACTGGCGATGCAGAACTTGAGGCGGTCCTTTTCCAGCAGCAGCTTCTGCAAGCGCTCGATCGAAAGGGCTTCGATCCGGGCAATAACGGTGTCGAATCGATAGATCCGATCGAGCATGAAAGCACACTTGCTGCAAGCAAACTCGCCTTTGCCATCGCGAGAGACATCCTTGCCCAGGACGTGCGACAGCAGCACCTGGAGGTTCAGCTTGGACGTCGTGTGGAAGATCCAGCGCCGCTGGTTCCCACACAGCTCCCGGGCACAGATCCTGCAAATCTCCTTCATCTTCGCTCGGGGCGGGTGGCGGGCGGCTCACCGGCTGTGGGGTGCGCTGCGTGTGCCGCCTCGGAGGCGGCCGGCGGGCATGGCACAGCGCGGCGGGGTCCCCGCTGCAGCGGCGCCGCTCTGGGTACCACGGCGGCCAGCCCCGCCCTCGGGCTGCGAGCGGCGCGGCCCGCTCGGGGATGCTGAGTGACAGCGGCGCGGGCCGCGCGCCCACCTTGCCCCGTTTCCCACAGCTGTCTCTCCGCCGGCCGCCGCGTCCTCAGCGTCCTCGCGGGTCAGCGGGCTGGGCTCCCGGGACGCCTCGAGCCGCCCGGGCTGACGCACAGCCGCGCCGACCGCGCATCAGATTTCAAGATGGCGCCGGCGCCCGCGGCTCGGACGGCCCTCTGGGAGTTGTAGTCCCGTCGGCCGCCGGCCGGTGTGCGCATGCGCGCCGCCTGGGCCGCCCTCGCCCCGATCCGTTCCCGCCGCCCGCCGATCCGCGGGTGCAGAGCCGGACCGACGCTGTCCCCTGCCCGGCCACTGTCACCTGCTCCGATCCCGCCAAAAGGGCGCTGCGACCCCCTCCAGGACCTCCCGCCTCTGCAGGATGCCCGGAGCGCGCCGTGGGGAGGAGGAAGCGGAATCCCCTCCCCCGGTGTCCGCGGGCTGTGCCACGTACTCTGGACGGAGCAGCCTGGCAGCGCCACTAGGTACCGCTGCGCGCCGCCTCCGCCCGCCCAGCCCCACCTCCTCTCCCCGCCCTGTCCGAGGCTGGGGCCGGAGGCCCGAGGCTGCACAGGCGGATGGGGAGGGGTTGGTGGCCACTGTGGCGGGTAGGGCGGCTTTTAGGAGGCCGGGTTCTACCCTTCCCTGGACTATTGGGCGTGTCCCGGAAAGAGAGAACAAGGGTTGGGGGGAGGATTGGGTAGGGTTAGTACCCCTCTGTGATTTGCCATGATTTTGGGGGGGATAAATCAAGAGAATGCACAAAGCAGTCCCCGGAGAAAGGGTTCAGCAAATACCATATGAATGCATCTGGTGAGCAGAAATTCTGAAGATAATAGAAAACGGGCTTTTTCAAGAGGATAGCCACCTAAGAGTAGATTGGCATCACCTAATTCTCTTTCAGGCTCAGGTAGTCCGTTCGGGGACGGGACGGGCGGGTAGGCAGACACTAGCACAAAGGACCGAGCTTTGAGCAGGAGTCCAGAGTGTTAGGGAGTGCAGGTCTCTTCAGAATTAGGGCTGAGAATTTCACTGACTTCGGTTGATGCCTTGTCTTATTCAACTGTATAGAGTTAGAAGGCCACCCGCCCTTGGGTATAGAACTTGGAATGCACACAAAGAGGACACGGAAGCCAGAACTCCGATGAGGCGGAATGCAGGTGTCATCAGTCATTTATAATAAGGAGTTCCCTTCCTAGCTTGAGAGGCATGCAGATACCAGACAGGAGGAACAATAACCTCAACAATTTCCCGTTTATAATAATGCTAAATTGCCAGGCATGGTGGTGCACGCCTGTAATCCCAGTATTTGGGAGGCTGAGACAGGAGTGTGGCAGGTTAGAGGCCAGCCTCAGCAGCTTAGTGAGACTCTCACAGCAACCTAGCTAGACCCTGTTTCAAAACAAAAAATAAAATAGGGCTGAGGGTAGCTCAGAGGTAGAATGCCCCTGGGTTCAATCCACAGTACCACAAACACGCACATAAAAATAATGCTAAATTGTGGGATAAGGCCAGTAACGAATTTCTGAACCTTATCCCCAAGACAGAACCCATACTCCTAAGCCTGCAGATACCTAGCCATTATGGAGAGCACCTAAGCCCAAACTTCTTAATTAGATTAAATGGGATTTTGGGGGGAATGCTTTAACAATGTTTAGCTCATTAAATAATAGCTAGTGTTGTTATTTTAATAGGAATATTTTAAAGACATTTAAAAGCATTATAGGGCTCTGCACAGATAAGATTGTATTATTCTAATCACCCAAACAAAACCTTGTAGCTCCATAAGAGAAGGACAGTAGCCAGGTGTGGTGGCACACGCCTGTGATCCCAGTCCTTGGGAAACCGAAACAGGAGCATCACAGGTTCAAGACCAGTCTCAGACACTTAGCAAGGGTCTCAGCAACTTAGCAAGAACCTGTTTCCAAATAAAAAATAAAATAGGGCTGGGGGTAGCTTGGAAGTAGAACTCTCCTTGGATCAATCCCCAACACTACAAAAAAAAGAGAGCGAGAGGGAGGACAGCCCTTAGAGCTTTGGGCTCAGTGGATGGTGGATTCTGCATGTCATTTCATCTAAATATGCATGTTATGGTTTGGATCATGTGTAGAAGGTTTGGTCCCCAGTGCAGCAATGTTCAGAGGCGGGGCTCTTGGGAAGTGATTGGGTCATGAGAGCTCTGACCTCATCAATAGATTAGTTCATTGATAAGTTGGTAGTTGATGGCATTATTGGGAGGTGGTAGAAACTGTAGAAGGTGGGGCTTAGTTGGAAGAAGTAGGTCACTGGGGGTGTGGCCTGGAAGAATATTTCTTGTCCTCCTCTTTTCCTCTGTTTTCTGACTGCCTGGAGGTAAGCAGCTTTCCTCTGCCACGCCGTTTTGCCATGCACTTCTGCCTTGCTGCAGACCCAACGCAATGGAGCCAGCCCACCATGGACTACAACCTCTGAAACCATAAGCCACAGTAAATCTTTCCTTCTCTAAGTTATTTTCCTCAGGTATTTTTTTTTTTTTTTTGCGGTACCGGGGATTGAACCCAGGGTCATTCTACCTCCGAGCTACACCCCCAGCCCTATTTTTTATTCTTTATTTTGAAACAGGGTCTAAGTTGCAGAGGCCTCACTAAGTAGTTGAGGCTGGCCGTGAACCCGGATCCTCCTGTCTCAGCCTCCCAAGTACTGGGATTACAAGCATGCGCCACCACGCCCAGCTCCCTCAGGTATTTTAACGTGAAAAAAAAGTGACAGAAAGCTGACCACAATTCATACTCTGACCTCAAAGCCAAGACTGTAAAACAGAGTTCCAAGTAAAACTACTGCTCTATGTTTGCCTACCTCTAGGTATGTGAGCCTTAAAGCAATAAGAAATTGAACAACAATCTTCGGAATTTATAGAGATTTCTAGAAAGGTAAGGGGTTTCTGTACTCTCCCTGACTGATGAACAGACTACCTGCTTGGACACCTCCCTGCTATACCCAGTCTTACTTGTCCCAAAGAGCAGCAAGGACTCAAAGGCCCATAAAACTGCAAATTAAGACATTAATCAAGGTCTCTAATAAAGTGCCCTTCAGGAGCAAATCCTGAAAAATACTTCGTATTATTCTCTGCTCCTTAATAGGACTTTGCATCTGACAATCTCTAGACTTTACTGGTGACATATAGATAATTTGATTCAGAAGTACAAGTCAGTACAAATAGTGAAAAGGTAACTTACTACTGAAGGATATGTTCACTAAAAAGTGCTAGACTGAGGAATCTAGGCTTCTGACAATGGATAAGAATATTAATATTCTTACTCACTAACAGTCAAAAAAATTCGAAGGTAGCACTTTGTTAACTGTTAGAGAAATACTTAAAAATTGTGCTGAGGCAGGATCGCAAGTTCAAGACCAGCCTGAGCAACTTAGCAAGACCCTGTCTCAAAATAAGAAATAAAAGGGGCTGTGGACAGAGCTCGTGGTAGAGCACCCTGGAGTTCAATCCCCAATAGCACAAAACAAAAACACAGTTATATCTCAAGATGAACAGTAAGCTCTCATAGTAGAACTAGTCTTAACATGATTATTGGTATTATAAAATAATGCAGTCAAAACTAAAAGATCACAAGATCACTGGTGTGTAGATAGTAACATTTGAATTTTAAAATAAAACTTAGAAGAAAAATTGTCATAATAAATTTAGCACTTCATAGTCATTATCATCTGGCTTAAGATTTTGTAGTTAGTTAAAACTGGCTACCTATGGGAAGCAAGCAAAGTTGGTGGAGAGGGGTTAAATGAGGAGGTTTTCTTTTTATTATATATACTGTGTATCATTTGAATTTGGGACAGTGAACATATATTCAGGTATTATTTTAAATTTTCTTTTAAATTTAGAAAAGATTCCATAGTTAAAACTCTAAGGATTGTGCCAATTTATACACTAATACCAGGATCTAAGTGAAAACTTGAATCTAAAATGAGAATTTTTGTAATATGTATGACAAATATATATATATATATTATGTAGACAACTTATAAAAAAGGGGATATATAAGTTATTGATAATGGTTATGTTTGAAGAGTGGAATTATGGATATTTATTTTCTTTTATTCCTCATTTATATTCTATAATGTTTCACAATAAATATTTGTTGATTTTGTGATAAGAAAAAAATCTTTGTTTCTAAGAAAAAGGTAGGACAAATACGTTTTGGTATATTCATACAATGCAGTGCTAGCCAGCAATTAAAAAGAATGAACCCTGGTATATGCAAGATGAATGGATCTCAAAAATACCGTAAGTGAAACAAGACATATACAAGTGAGTCCAGCCTGTGGGATTCCATCTACTTGAAGTCTAAAAACAGGAAAAACACACCTAGAGTGGTAGAAGTCAAGAAGTGACTTCAGGGTGAGAGAGGGTGAAAACCGACTGCAGAGGGGCACAAAGGAGTTTTCTGTTGTGATAAAGATTTTCTATGTCTTATTTTGGATGACAGTTCCATGAGTATGCAGAATTGTCAAAGCGCACTGAACTAAGCACTTGGATCTGTAGATTCCATATATGTTTGTATATTTCAATAAAAAAGGAGTAAATAAATTCAAACTATGTATTGTTCATATATTTTTTAGTCTGAGCGGTTTCTTTAGCAGAAAGTAACCCCCACTACAGTGAAAGAATTGGGAAAGTTCAAATGTAGCCCAGAAGGAATTCTGTAAAAGGCCCTATAGTTCCTATCTATATGAGCTTTGGGAAATACTATTTTATATGCATGTGCACACCATATATTTATGATTGAAGTAAGGAATGTTGAGAGACCAAGGGCTTTTGTGATGATTTAATCTAAGATGACTACTTCTAAAATTTATTGAAGACACATAAAGGAAAATTTGAGAATAGGTCTCATATTATGTTAAGCTATTATGAATTAAGTTATGATTTTATGTATCAGCTGTTTGCTCTCAAAATGGTTGATCAATACATTCACAAGCACTTTATTCGCTCTGTGCCCTAGGTGAAGTCACTTAATCTGGCCCCTAATTTCTTAATCTACAATATGAATATGTTGAATTTAAGCAGCTGTTTTCAAACTTTAGCATGCATCAGAAATAGCTGGAGGGTTTCTCAAATGCAGATTTCTGGGACCTACTCCTAGAGCTTCTGATTCAGTAAGTAGGTCTGGGGGGGGGCACCCAAGTATTTGCATTCCTAACAAATTCCCAGTTCTTGCTGATGCTGCCATCTGGGAACCACACTTTGAAAACCACTGAACCAGAACTATCCTAAGCTGTATTCAGAAAAATCTCAGTCAAAAGATCAGAAGTGGCCGGGCGTGGTGGCGCACGCTTGTAATCCTAGTACTTTGGGAGGCGGAGACCGGAGGATCCGGGTTCACGGCCAGCCTTAGCTTGCGCATGCGCGCACGAGCGTTTTTCTCTCTCTCTCTCCCTCCCTGTCTCTTTCTCTTTCTCTCCCTGTCTCTCTCTCTCTCTCTCTACCTAGTGAGGCCCTCTGCAACTTCGTGAGACCCAGTTTCAAAATAAAGTATAAAAAATAGGGC
>PVJS01027351.1:0-26308 GCA_004027185.1 Glis glis | reverse complement strand
TAATTCTGGCATATGCCAAATGTAGCTATAAGTCATCACTTTGGCATTATATATTCTTGTGCAGTTTAATTTAAATATTAATCTACAAAAAGACAATACATATGATTCATAATTTGATAAGTACACAAATGTTTACTATAAATATTATTAATACTCAAAAATATTAGTAATATATTTTATTTTATGTGGTAATAAAACAATTTTACATGGTAATATAACAATTTATAACCTGAAATATAATTTATTTGATAGCAAAATTGCAATAATTCTTTTATCTATGTACAATTTTCCTAAAGGACTATTTTTGTTCATTACATACACTGCTTCATTTACTTTAAATTGTTTAATAAATCATATGCACAAATATGCTTTGTTTCTCTGTGTATATTTGAAGAGTCAGAAATTTTCAATTAAATAGAAAATTATCTTGAGGTAGTCTTGATGCAAACGTCTGTGTGTGTATGTGTGTGTGTGTGTGTGTGTGTATGAGAGAGAGAGAGTAGTATATGTGAATTGTAAACGTGTATGGTATGCTTATGTATACCTTAATTCTACTAATCATTCTAAGCAACTAATAGGTGACAAACACATATATGTAGTCCTAGATGCAAGAATTCTTATGCAGTGGAAATATGCACAGTATATTACTTTGTTTAAATTAAAGATTCTAGATAGAATCAAAGGTCAATTTTTATTTGTTTTTTTTTTTTTTTTGCGGTACCAGGGATTGAACCCAGGGGCGTTCTACCTCTGAGCTACATCCCCAGCCCTATTTTTATACTTTTATTTTGAAACCAGGTCTCACGAAGTTGCGGAGGGTCTCACTAAGTAGCTGAGGCTGGCCGCGAACCCGGATCCTCTGGTCTCGGCCTCCCAAGTACTGGGATTACAAGCGTGCGCCACCACGCCCGGCTAAAGGTCAATTTTTATAGATCATAATATAAATAAGTGACACAATTATAAGTACCATTTATATATTTTTGAAATGCATAATAATTATTTAAAAGGAAATACATATAAAAATGAAATTATTATTAATATCTTGTAGAAAATAAAAATTCATATATGTATGAATTCATATGAAAAATAAGTTTACATTTATATATCCAGATATTTACTAGGTATGTGGATGTGTGCTATAGAATTAATAGCATTATATAAACTATTTCGGTTTACAGTTATTTTTATATTAAAAATCCACATAATAACACTATATAGTTTATGAATTATTTTAATATCATAGTGCTTATATTAAATTTTTGTATTATAGCAAGTGTAAATATACGTAATAAAGGGCCAAAGGCTTCTTATTTCTTTAATTTTAAGAAACATTGATATATTAACATGACTAGTAATCTTATATGAATAACTATGATCATGCCCTACTATATTTTAACTGATATACTAATTTTCAAGAATTATTTAAATTCTTATCCTGAAGCGTGAATTATTTGTTTTAAAAATAAATGATATTTTGCTTCTTTTTAAGACAATAATATCCCCTCTATTTTTTGTTCTCATGTCTTTATAAGAATTTTATCTTTCTATATCTTTCAAGAATACTGCGGTTCATTTGAACAGTGTAGAAAGCTGTTTCAGCACATACGATGACACAATTTAAATGATTCCCCAATAATGTTGATGATAAATGTGAAGCCGCTATAGATCCACAAAAACTATTCTACATTTAAATATCTCAAAGAGTTTATTTTCCCATTTTCCCTAAGAGACAGTTCCTGTTGAAAGGCCCTGACTATCGCCAAATTTTGGATGGCAGTCAAACCAAATTTTGTCTTTATTAACTTGGAGTGATTCAGGCTTTCTGATCTCAGCCTGAGCATTTCTGCTCCAGCCTTGATATTTACATCCTGTAAGTACTTGTAAACAATTACCATATCCCCTACTTAGTTGTCTGTTAGCCAAGCTAAACAGATTGAGCTCTTTTAATCTTTTCTCATAAATCAATCTCTCCATTCCCTTAATTACTCCTGATGTTCAGTTTTGAACTTATTCCAATATGCTCATCATATTTCTAATACTCTGTTTCCCAGAACCAAAGTCTTTTTGAAGGGATTCATGGTGAAATTATGCTTATTCAATTGAAATAAGTGCAGCGGAAGATGTTTTCCACAGCCTTTGGTAACTGTGCAGTTACATGGAGTGGAAACATCACCATCAGGACCTTCATTATCAAATATGTTCCTGTTTTACTCTTTAGGGCTTTGTGCCAAACCACAGGGCTAGTGGTGAAGGATAATGACTATAAGATTGTGTAGGATGGGCAACAAGACTGCTCATCTAGTTAAAAAAAGAAAAAATGCTGAAGAATGAGTTACTTTTCACACATTAGCTTGGCAAAGAATTCCCTTATTTAATATTGCAGACCAAGAACTTAGGCATCTCCACACCAGAATACTTCATATCTGAACTGAGGCTCAGCTACTGTCTTTGTGGTTGTGGTTTTAAAATAAAATCCTCTATCAGAAATCAGGATCTCTGATTTAGGTTTCAAACTGAGATCTTGTGACTTTATCACAAGTAGTATCATTAAAGGAAAAGAGAAAAAGCAAAGTTAAACTTGGGTGTGGTCTTTAACAGAGGCCAGTGTACTGGAAGCCCCCAGGTCTCACTTACTCCTGGTAATTCTGGAGGGGAGAGCTGACAAGTGAAGACCAGATTGGAGCTGTGGAGCAAGAGAGATCTGGACTGGGAGGGCAGTTTGCCACCCAGAATCTAGGAGCGATAAAAAAAAAAGCGTCTAGAATTATCTCACAAGTATAACCATTCCACAGTCTTTTTTTTTTTATCACCCTTATCATTAAACTCTAGTTAGGAATGTTTTAAAGTCCTAGCAAAAGAGTTACATCCTTTTAAAGAATTCAGTAACATAACCTGGAACCGCAAGCCCATGAGAAATGAAAGGGGAATATGGAACAACATTATATACTAAAGTTTACAAAATGTAGGCACCATATTGGTGTATCATAAACTCCACAAATTATTTTTATAAAGTTGAAGAGCTCATCTTTTTAGCTTTACTTCTTTGATCCCCTTGCTTAGTTTATTGGAATTTTAGAGAGATTTCTGATCATTTATTTAACTAATCAATATTTAGAGAAAGCATGTGAAATGTTAATTATTATTCTTGGGCTTTCTATGATTAGGGACATATATTTTCATTAATATGTGCAACCTAGGGAGTAGTGGGGACACACAAGGGACTCTGGTTGATAATGGAGAACCCTCAGTGGGGCAAGGGAAGTGGTACAAGGGAAGGGGAAGGGCAAGAAAGAAGCAAGTCAGAGGAATTACTATCATAAACAATATGTACATGTGAGAATATACCAACATCATTCTCGGTACTTCATTTGGGTGGGGGAAGGCGGGGGGGGACACTAAGAGCTGTGTGCATGTGTATAACATCAAATAGATATTCATTGCGATGTTAAGACTCCAAGCCGGGCGTGGTGGCGCACGCTTGTAATCCCAGTACTTTGGGAGGCGGAGACTGGAGGATCCAGGTTCGCGGCCAGCCTCAGCTCTTTTGCTCTCTCTCTCTCTCTCTCTATCTCTCTGTCTCTCTCTGTCTCTCTCTCTCTCTCTCTCTCTCTCCCTCCCTCTCCTTAGTGAGGTCCTCCGCAACTTTGTGAGACCCGGTTTCGAAATAAAGTATAAAAAATAGGGCTGGGGGCGTAGCGCAGAGGTAGAACGCCCCTGGGTTCAATCCCTGGTACCGCAAAAAATAAATAAATAAATAAATAAATAAATAAATACATAAATACATAAATAAATACATAAATAAATAAACAAATAAATATTTACAGGGCACTTGTCATTACCTCCTCTTCATCACACTCCTTTACCTCCCTAAGGAAATGTGTTACCATGGTGATCCACAACAAGTTTTATTCCCAGTATGGGATTCACAAGAGCGATTTCAGAGTTATCACTATCGTAGAGTGGAAAGTGGATGGGTCCTTGGAAAAGTGTAGTACTTGGGTATCAGTCAAATCTCCAGAAAATTGTTCCAAGGAGTGGGATTGTTTCTGTGATTGTAACTGACCAGATTCAACGTTCACAAGATCCCACATTTCTGCCCTCTCTATCTCTTTGACCTTTACCTTTCATTTGAAAAGTTAATTTTGCTCAATTTCACCTCTTATTGCATCAAGAAATTATCACCACTAGTGTTTTTCTAACCTAATGTCCTGAAGCCATGGGCTTGGTCAACATGTGGCCTATGCTCCAAGTTATCACTGCTGGAGGTCATACTAAAGGGTGACCACACGCATATGGTGACAAAACTTTATCTTCTCAGACTCTGACACTGGTTTCCTGACTGGTCAAGATTCAATCCTCAAAGTAGCATTGCATGTTTTGGTTTCTTTATATATGTGCACCCTGAGGTCTATGGAGTATTGTATAGGAAATAGCAATCACACATAGACAAATCGTGGTGCAAATTCCAAAATTTGGAAATTAAAAAAATGCTAAAAGTTTTATATAGAGAGAACAATAACAGGTCATAGTTATTGAGAATTTTCTATTTAAATATCTAAGTATCTCATTTAGTATCTCATAATTTAATCTTATAATGACCCAAGGAGTTAACTAATATTGTTCTTGGAACACACTGCTTTGTATGATTTTTGTAATACTTATAAAACAGTAAGAATCAGATACATAACTTTCTTTTCCATGTCTACTAATTTTAGGAGGAAGAAAAGAACTATTGTAAAGTACCAACACATGACAATTTTGATCCTGTTTGCATGCACAGCTGAAGGGAAATTCATTTGTGAAAGCAAAATATTGCTATTTTAGACATGCAAGGTCTACAAGAACATACCACACAGTTGGTTTAAATATCAACACCAACATATAATTAAACTTATATAATTCTGGACTTCAAGACAACTCATTTATGACCTAAGATAATGATAACAATGACATGGTGTAGAGTGAGAATTGAAAGTAGGATGAGTTATAGATATTTATCATTTCTAGATATGACTATAAAAATAAAAAAAATCTTAAACATAAATTATTTAAATAAATAGGGTTGATATTAGAAGAGAAGAAATCATATTTAGAAAAATCCTTGGAACTAAGTGGATAATACAAAACCATGACAAGTGAATTATGTAATAAAAGAGAGGTAAGTCAAACAAAAACAAGTGAATTTTAAGTTTTAAAATCAGACCGTGAGGTAATCAGGCGCTATAGTATCCTTGACAACCCCATACTTAAAGGGTGCATGCATTCACTACTGCACCCCTTTATCTGGCCCTTCACTGAGTATAAATAAGCAATATTGGGGACAGAGCAAGAGAACTGAGGCTGTCCTTTCTTGAAGAATGTCTGGCAGCAGGACAGGTGAACAGGGAAAGCTCACCACAAACTCCACGTCTTTTATTGAGGATGGACCAGATGGCTACTTACTGCTTTGGGGAAGGCAAACATGCCAAGAAATCCCCCTTCTAAAAATGTTAATATTTATTTATTTTTATGTTTTTATTGGTGCATTATAGTCTCACATCGTAATATAGTTCATAGTGATAGTGACATACATGCACACAGCACTTGGTGAGTTTTCTCTTACAGGACCGTGCGACCTTCCAGAATCTAGGGGACCTGAGACAGCCTCTGTGGCACCAAACCCATGATCTGCTCAAGAGAAGGCTCTGAAGCTCGCGTCAAATGATTTCAATTAAATCTAAGCTGAACTGCGCCTGAAGCAATGAAAGCAACAGCAACGACCCAGCAACTATACCCAATCGCTCTCGTTCACAGAACCTATTGACTCAAAGCTCCGAACCAGAGGCTGGATAAAAGAAAAGTCATGAAAAATTCCAGGGGATATTATTTATTTCACTTTTTACTATTCTTGTAAACATTTGATCAGTTACAAAATATTTAATGAAGAAGAAAACAAGAAATGAGCAAGATGTTGGAATTATCAGAACACGCTCACGTAACTATGTTGAATATTTGAGAGGCTAGAGTGAAAAAAATGGCCAATATGTGTAAACATCTATGATTCTTTTAGAAAGATAAAAAATACAGAATAAACGGACATGCTAGAAATAAAAATGTAATATCAGAGATAACAAATTCTTTTGATAAACTTACCAATGAAATGAAAATAACGGAAAGAAAATTTCTCTAACTTTGGAGGCTAGTCAATAGCAATTATTAAACTGAAACCCAAGAAGAAAAGCAAATAAAAAATGAAATATTATGTCCATGATTTGAAGAACAATAACAAATGGTATGATACATATGTAATTACACTTCCAGTAGAAAAACAGAAAAATGGTATAAAAATATTTGAAGGACTCATAGCTGAGAAGTTTCTCACAGCGATTAAAGATAAAAAACGATCTACGAAGAATGTTTTAACCTCAAGCAGAAATATTACAAAGAAATCTAACCCAAGATATAGCATATTCAAATTTTTGAAAACCAAATGTAAAAGAAAATCTTTAAAAAATATATCTAGAGAAGCCTGGTGCAGTGGTGCGCACCTGTAATCCCAGTACTTGGGAGGTTGAGACAGGAGCGTGACCCTCAGCAACTTAGCAAGACCCTGTTTTATTTTATTTTATTTTTTTGTGTGTGTGGTACCGGGGATTGAACGCAGGGGCGTTGTACCTCCGCGCTACGCCCCCAGCCCTATATTTTTTATACTTTATTTTGAAACCGGGTCTCACGAAGTTGCGGAGGGCCTCACTAAGTAGAGAGAGAGAGAGAGAGAGAGAGAGAGAGAGAGAGAAAGACAGGGGGAGAGAGAGAGAGAGAGAGAGAGCTGAGGCTGGCCGCAAACCCGGATCCTCCGGTCTCCGCCTCCCAAAGTACTGGGATTACAAGCGTGCGCCACCATGCCCGGCCAAGACTCTGTTTTAAAATAAAATAAAAAAAAAATGGCTGGAGGTGCAGCTAGAGGTAGATTGCCCCTGGGTTCTATTCCCAGTTACTCTCCCCCCCAAAATAAATATCTAGAGAAAACCACACATCATAACAGAAGAACAAATTAAAATGATAGCAGAATAACATAATCTAAAAGAAATTGGGAAAGGCACTTTTAACGTACAAAGTAATTAGAAAAATTAGTCACACTAGATTTCTACATTAAGTGAAAATATCCAGAGCAGTCAAGAAATGACCAATAAGTTTCTATTGTCTTTAAAGACATGACATTTCACAACAAAAAAGTGCAAAGCTAGGAGACTATGAAAGGGAAGTATACTTTTATGAAATCATGGCATAGTAGAAGATTTGGTAGACACTGGCAAGTTAATCTATGTAATGTAATATGTTGAGTAAAGATTTTTTAAAGGCATGGCAAAAGAGTCAATAGAAGAAATAAGAGGAATTCTTAAAAAAAGTACTCCATTAACCTTTTCCTGTAAAAGGAAAATAAGGAAAAACAGAGAAATAAAGTATGGAAAAAACTAGAACAAAGCATAAGATTTAAATAAAAATATGAATAATTACATTAAACCTAAGCAAATTAAAAACCCAAATTAAATGACAGAGATTGTTAGATTGGATGGAAAATCAGGAATCAAATATATATTATATAACATACATAAGTACATAAATATGTAATATATATCACTTTTATTTAATGAAAGATGTATTTTAAACATTCAAACCACAAACATGCTTTAAAGCAAAAGAGTGATACAAGCATCTTTATTAAAAAATATTCAAATTTAACAATGTTTTCCTCTAATAACAAAGTTCCCTCAAACTGGCCAACCTGAAAGGATAAATAGAAAATTCACAGCCACAATAAACTTTAACTCTTGTCCTTCAGGAACTGATATGACAATTACAGAATTTAGTAACTATAGAGAAAATTTAAACAACAAACTAAACAGTCTTGACTGAATTAACATCTATCTGATGATACCTACCATCTCATTCCCACCTGCACATGGAAAATTCACTATGCTAAACAACCAGCTGACGCCGGGCGTGGTGGCGCACCCTTGTAATCCCAGTACTTTGGGAGGCAGAGACCGGAGGATCCAGGTTCGCAGCCAGCCTCAGCTCTCTCTCTCTCTCTCTCCCTGTCTCTATCTCTCTCTTTCTCTCTCTACTTAGTGAGGCCCTCCGCAACTTTGTGAGACCCGGTTTCAAAATAAAGTATAAAAAATAGGGCTGGGGGTGCAGCACGGAGGTAGAACGCCCCTGGGCTCAATCCCTGGTACCGCAAAAAAAAAAAAAAATACTCTTAAACAACCAGCTAGTCCATAAAGAAGTCTGAAGAAATGTCAAATGACTGAAATTGCACAAAACCTGAAGTTCTCGTACCACAATGGCATTGAAATAAAAAATGTATGAAGATATCACCTGTGGCAAAGCATAATAGCTAGAAAAATAATATATGAGAGAAAAGAAACAAAGCTACAAATGATAATATGAAAATAATTCATATATTGCTTTTATAAGTAGCATATAAGTTAAAGAAGAACTCACAAATGAAATTTTAAACTACTTCGAGCAGATCAAAGCACATACCATCAGTAGGCTAGAACTAATGCAATCCTTAGTAGCAAACTTTTAACTTTCAATATCAATATTAGGAACAAAGAAAGGCATAAAGTTAATGATCTATAATCCCATCTTAATATTCTAGAAAAAAGAACATTAAATACAAAATGAGTAAGATAAATATATATAAAAATCAGCAATCATGAAATAGAAAATAGAGATAAATAGAAAAATAAAATTGAAAGCTAGAGCTGTGAAAATATCAATAAATTTGGCAGGAAAATCTAAAAATGAGAAAAAAAATGAGAATAAGACAAGGATACATGAGGTATATACACAAACTTATGACTCAATCACTATGCGGAACACGAAAGGGAGGGAAGGGGGAGGAAATAGGGTGGGATTTGAGGGAGGGCTAAATGAGCAATGTGTGCAGGTATGATGCTGCTACCCTGATGTGTATCAAAATATATAATTACAATGCACCAATAAGTGAATATAAAATGAGAGAAAAAAAAAAGAATAAGACAAGGAAAGAACAAAACTACAAATTACTAGTATCAGAAGGAATGCCACTACGGAACCTACAGACATTAAATAGACACCTGATGAGCAATTTATCAATGAATTTTATCATTTAAATAAAGCACAAAGTACAACTTATATACAAACTGACACAAAAATAGGAAACATAAAAGTTTCTGTGTCATTTGAATATTTTCATGACAGATCCTTTACACAAGGAAAAGTCCGAGCTGTTTCTGGTGTGTTCTATCAAACATTTGGAAAAAATTATATCCACACAATAAAACTCTTATAAAATGGAAGAGCAGGGAAATTGTCACGCACATGTCAAGAGCCTATCATTGCTTTGATAGCCAAACTTGGAGAGGATGTTGTAAGAGCATGTTGTAAAAGGAAAAATGCTACAAAAGAAAATGTTGTAAAAGAAAAAATATGATCATTTGAATGGACGTAGGGAAAAAATTGACAAAATGAAATACTTGCCCATGATAAAAAAAAATTTCAGAAAACTAGAAATGGTAGAATTGAGCTGGGCATGATGGCACATGCCTATAATCCCAGTATTTGGAAAATTGAAACTGGAAGATGAAAGGTTCGAGGACAGCCTAAGCAAAGTGGGGAGACCCTCAGCAACCTAGCAAGACCCTGTTTCAAAAACAAAAAACGCTTGGAGGTGTAGCTGGGAGGTACAATGTCCCTGGGTTCAATCTCCAATACACCCCCAACCCGTCCTGCGTGCACGCGTGCGCACACACGCATAAAAGAAAAAATAGAAAGACAGCACCCAAAAAAGGAAGTATGTTGTTAAATTTCCACATTTGTATAATTTCCAAAGTTTGTCTTGTTATCAATTTCTAGTATTATTGTATTTGGTTGGAAAAATATTCAGTATGATTTCAATTAAAAAAAGAGAAATGGTATAATTTGTGGGAAAGGTAGATTGTCTTTTAATTAAAATTCTATGAATGAAATAGTAGTATATTGACTACTGCCAAGGCTGGTCTTTGTTTCACTAGAAGCATTTTACTTCCTAAAATAAGGAAAAGTAGGAACACATATATGTATTATATACTTTTTAAGTTTTATGAAGATATAAAAAGATTTTCAATCCTGAATACTTAAGATTAACAATTATCAAATTCTTAAGACTAAAATTTGAAGTAAAAATATTAGTTTGTACAAGAATTCCATAAACATCACCTATTTTTTTACTAGTAACCGAAAGAAAAATAAAATACATAATTCATTGATTTTTAGAAGCTAGAAAAGTATAAAGAAAATGAAAATAAACCTAACAAGAAAGGTTCAAGGACAGTGTGGTTAAGATCAATAAAACTATATTAAAGGATATTAAGGAAGCTCTATATAGGCAGAAATTGTTTTAGATTAATGGATGGCAAGACAAAATATCATAGAGATGAAAATGCTCCTTGAGTCAATATAGAAATTCAATTTTAATCCAGTCAAAATGAAAAATGCATTTTTCTCATAACAAGATGTTTGTTTTATATAACAGTAATATGCAAAGCTAGATAAAGTAAAAAATATCAAGAAAGTTTGTATGACTTCGAAGAGATATCAAAGTATACCATAAAGTGAACAATTTGAAGAATTAGTATTTGTTGTACTCATAGAACAAGGATAGAGAACACAGATTTTATATATAAGACTCACAAAACATTGAACTTTATTATATAATAAAATTGAATTTTTAATCATGTTCAAGGAATAAATTATTCAATGGAATTTACTAAGAAAACTAAACGATGGGCTTTTAAAGAACACTTGTAGTTAGTACATTTCTCCCATATAAAAGTATTTGTTTGATAGCAATTTTTTTCTTGAAATGGATTTGCTAAAATGCTATTAAATTTTCTCTCAGCTTTAAGCAAAGACTTCCCTCTCATCCTGAACTTCCCTCAATTCTCTCCTTATTTTCTGATTTGTTAAATTTAGATAATTGTTAAATTGTTAGATGGTTCTTCCATATCACCAAGCTAAAATTTAGGCAATCTCCTCTTTTCCACAAACATGGGCTATTTTGTTTTGTTCTACACCTTCCAAATTCAGTAATTACTAAGATGATGGGTATTCTCTTTGGATGCAGTATCCTCTGGTATTTTCTTTTTCTTTTTCTTTCTGAATGGATTTCAATAACATATGAAAGTTATTTTTGCCAAAAACAATTATGTGTGGTTTTGTTCTACTTGAATTTTCACTTGAAGCTCTAGTTTATCTTCTGTTAAAATCTTGAAGGTCTTTAAGACTTGGCTTGATCTCTGTGAAATTTCCTAAATAATCCAAAACAAGTTTCTTTTATTTAAAAAAGTGACCTTTTTGTGGCAGTAGTAGGGATTGAACCTAGGAGCATTCTACCACCGAGCTACATCCCCAGTCCTATTTTTTATTCTTTATTTTTGAAACAGGGTCTCACTAAGTTGCAGAGGGCCTCACTAAGTAGCAAAGGCTGGCTGCGAACCCTGTCTCAGCCTTGGGATTGCTTTTTAAATGTTATAGTTCTCTATTTTGTAAATAAGGCGTATGGTAACCATAAAATTCATCCGGCATCTCGAAGACTATTTAAGACCAATGTTACATAGCAATGCCATGCATCGGCTTGTATGTTAGTTTTGTTTAGTATGTACTGAAGAATTTGTAGTTCAATGCCTCAGTGTATTAAT
The DNA here is from genome assembly GCA_004027185.1 of Glis glis. NCBI lineage: Eukaryota > Metazoa > Chordata > Mammalia > Rodentia > Gliridae > Glis > Glis glis. Next base: position 14,600 of record PVJS01027351.1, on the reverse strand, counting down.
GAAATCAAATTAAATTAATCTTGAGGCATATGTTTTCAGTCAGGAAGGACCAGCATACGTTGATCTAGCCCTGCTTCATTGGAAACACTTATTCCTCTTCCATCTGTCCTTTTCTATTTCTACCTAGCATAAAAACCCCTTTCTTTGCCACCATGGCATGAAATATTATTCACACAGATTTTACAGGGATGGCACGAATTAACGTTAAGCCACACAAAGGATGGCCAGAAATTAATAATGTGGAATTGACGTCATCTGAGATATTAATATGGTAAGGAGAATAAGGTGATTGAGTGTGTACATATCTAAGTGCCTGTGTGTGTATGGACGCATGCACACATATGCGCATGTGTGTGGGATGACTTACTTATAGGGAATTTGCAAAGGAAAGTTCCAGAGAATTCTTGGCATTGAACATCTTAATTACTGGAATAGTTTAGAGCATGCCAAGCTGATGACTTTTGGGCGAGCACTTCACAGTAGAAAGAGCACAAACTTCAGTGTCTTATTGACATGGGATCAAGCCCCTTTTACACAGTACACCAGTTGTTTGACTTCTGACATGTGGTGTAACCTCCTCCTGCTTCCACTTCCTTGTTTATAGAAAGAGGACCACAGCAAGCCCAGCATCAAGTCTGGCAGAGAGAAGAAGGCCCTTGCTACATGTTAGATCGTTTCCCCTCCTCTTCTCAATCTGCATTTAACAGAACAGGTAGGTCCTTCTAGATTGGTTAAAAAACCTTGGTGTCACTCAATCTTTTGCTGTATAAAATGCTCAGATTGTCCCTAATATCTAAATTAGTCAGTGAATTAAAAAGTGCCTGAAATGTACATGATATTTATGGCTCCTCTAAGCATAGAAACACTACAGTTAGAGTCCTATTTGCAAAGATGCTATTATTAACCTACTGTAAATCAAGTAGGTTATGTGTGCAATGTGTCGTTCTCCACTGTACAATGTGAAGGATATTAGGAGACATTATTAACTCGTCTTATGTCTAGTGGGAAAGAACATATAGTTCATTTGTGCCTAGACAGATGGTGTTGGATTACAACCCGCTCCCTTGCAGGTCGGTCCAATTGCTCACCTACCTCAGGACGACTGAGCCTTCCTGATCAACTTCTTCAACTTGAAACCACCACAGCTATGGGATGGGGATGGTTAAACATTAGCCTCTTTAAAACAATATTAGAATCTTAGCATGAGAGAGATAGGAGATCACTTGGAGAAGAAGACAACCTTTGAATTTACACACAACATTTTTGAGTCATAAATAAATACAATGATTTGTGATATAGTCCCATGGCAGAATTAGGTAGAAAATTCCTGTATGTTAGTTATTGTTTTTTTCTACTATATCATAATGAAGTGCTTTCATTCTGTTCATGTTCCTATGACTTTGTGCACTGGTGCATATGAAAGTACTAATAAATTTTCTCAGAGTTTAAGAGAGTTGAACACTTAGCTTTCATTTATGACTTAGTTGTATAACTGAAGGTAATTATTGGCACTATAATTTTCTCTTTTAGCTATAATTTTTTTAACATGGTTCACATTTTTTGGGTATGTCATACTGGGGATTGAACCCAGGGGCATTCTACCTCTGAGCTACACTCCCACCTCTATTTTATTTTTATTTTGAAACAGGGTCTCGCTAGGTTGATGAGAGTTTCACTACTTGCCGAGGCTGTCCTCGAACCTGTGATCCTCTTGTGTCAGCCTCTCAAGTACTGGGATTACAGGTGTGCACCACCCTGCCTGGATTATTTTATTTAAAAAAATGATATAGGTGCTCAATAAAAATGGAATGATTAGTTGATTTTGAAGGAACCATAGACATATTATTATATAATAATCAAATATTTCCCCCAAATTTGTCAAATTATTTGCTGTACTGGTTGTTCATTGTATTGAGTACAGCTCATGCCAAAGGTGCCCTTGGCAAGAATTTGGGAATCTTTGTTGTATAGGCAGTTCTTTAATATTTGTTGTAAGAGTATTTGCACACAGCAATGTACTTGTAGAATATTACTTGCTTTAGGCTTTCTCTAACCCTGGACAAACTCAACTCCCAAGCTCCCAGAGCAATTTTTACGTAAAAAGGGAGACGGCTGAGCTAGAGCCAAATGTAGTAGCGATTCCAGATGAGGTGGAAATTGGAATTGAATATGGCGGGGGTCGAACACAATTTAATAGTTGCGGCACGATATTCTGACCACTGCTGATTTGACATGCTGGGGTGGAGGGCAAGCAAGACCACTGTAGTAGAAAAGAGACCTTTGTTAGGATGTCCTAGAAATCAGGAACAGAAACTTCCGTCATCACAATATTAACAACGAGGGAAGCTAATGCTTACTATTCACTTACTACACGCCTTTCACTGTGATAGATGTTTTACATGTATATTTTATTTACCCTTTGGAAGGAGTCTATTAGTTAATACTATTAATTTTCCCGTTTTTGTCAAACATAATGCAACAATTTAGGTATAGAGGTGGGACTAAAATGCAATTATTTATTTTTTTTTTTTCGGAACCGGGGATTGAACCCAGGGGCATTCTACCTCCGCGCTACACCCCCGGCCCTATTTTTTTTATATTTTATTTTGAAACTGAGTCTCACAAAGTTGAGGAGGGTCTCACTAAGGAGAGAAAGAGAGAGAGAGAGAGAATGACAGCTGAGGCTGGCCGCGAACCCAGATCCTCCGGTCTCCGCCTCCCAAAGTACTGAGATTACAAGCGTGCGCCACTACGCCCGGCCTTAAAATGCAATTATTTATAATCCCATAGTCATTAACAAATGCATCATCTTCTACATGAAGTGCTAGTAAACAGTTGACAATTAAATATAAGAGAGAGAATAAAAATATAAACAACAAAAGCCACCGAGAGTGTTTTAGTTAATATTAACACTTGAGAACTGTCTGCATTTATAGATTCTTGAATTTACTTAATCTGTCATGACTGACCTGCTTTCTTTCCCCTTAAGGTGGGTCATAAGACACTCACAAAAATATCTGTTGTTTTATAGAAGCATGCAAGGAAAATGTTTGGTTTATTAAAATGTCTGGAGCTTTTGAAATAATTTTAGTTAGCAAAATCATTCTGTATTTTCTAAAAATGTGCTTTTTACTACATCTTTAAAAGATTATAGATGTCAAATTAAAAAGGATGAACGTCCAGTTAAATCTTTAATTTCTGGAGATATGTAAAGCATTGGGAAAGTGGTTACTAGCTCTCTTGAGGTGTTAGGTCTGATGGGATTTCAGTCTCATCGTCCTTTTCTTTAGTGCGTAAGCATTCTCGTGGATCTGGCAGGTAAAATGCATTTCCTGCCCCTCTTGTCGCCTTCACTTCTTTCTGAGCTGCAGCTCACACGCTTCTCACGTAGAGGGCAGCTCCGTCCCTCTGAACTGCAGACTCTCTGCCACTCGCACAGGCTTCCCCAGACAGACGAAACTGAGCAGAGTCCAAAACATTATCATAACATTTGTCTCCGATGTTGATGAGGGCCAACACATATTAATTTGTCATTTGCCGCATATTTATCAACCAGATTGCAGAGTATTTCCAGACTGAGGCAGTTAAAAAGCCTTTATTAAAAATGATGCGTTTGAAATCTAATTTATTTCAGCGTGCATATATTTTGGTCTAATTTTTTATATTTCGCAAGCTAAGAATGTTTCAAAAGTGTCAAACAGGAATGTTAGGCTTGACACATCTATTATACATTCCTATTAATTTGTTTTGGTACAATACTGTTTTATATCCCAATTTTCGCTATTCCAGCCCTGGATGTTTTAAAGGAAAGTATACCACCATTAGTATTTCTTTAAGAGGGCAGCTAGGTAGTTACCATGGCAATCATAATTTTAAGGAACTATGCCTCAGACCTTTATAGTGGGATATTATTGAGCAAATAAGTTGCATAAACAAATTAAGGTAAGTAGTCAAATAAATGTTTGAACAGAGCTCTTCATATCCCACTCATGGAAGCAAAAGGGTAAATATGAAGTTTGTGTTTTATGTATGAGGCCAGGCTAATATCTACATTATTGTCAATTCCTTTGTTATAAAAAAGATATAAGTATTTTCATAAGATTAAATGTCAGTCGCAAAGCACAGTGTAGACTCAATCTATACTTGCATTTACGGAGACACAAGTAGCATATAACATTAATTTTAAATTCCCACAATATAAACATCTTTGACCAGCCAAACATTATAATATTTTAAAGTACAATCTTCATTGAACCTTTTGCAACTTTAAAGCATTATTCCAAAAGATATAGGAAATACAAGTATTTAGAGATGTAGTCTTTGTCTTCTATGAGCTTAAAATATAGTGAGGAAATAATACAAAGCTAAATCACTGTGGCAGTACAAGCGCTGTCAATTGACAGTTCAAATAAGTATTACAGGAATCAAATGAAATTACCCAGCTACAGTCTTCATGGTAAAGGTCAGAGAAAATTGAAAGAGTTAGCATGTGACATCTCAACAACTGAGTTGGACTCCTAATACTTATTATCATTGGGTCTTTCACAAAGTTCCTCTACCTCTCAAAGCTTCATTTATTTATCAGAGAGCAACTGTTGGTCTTTGCTAGGGCTCTCATAACAAAGCACCACAGATTAGGTGGTTTAAACAAAGCACCACAGATTAGGTGGTTTAAACAATAGACATTTATTTTCTAATGATTCGGAAAGCCGGAAGTCTGAGATCAATGTTTTGGCAAGGTTGGTTGCTCTTCCGACCACTCCTCAGTGTAGTGATGGTCGTCTTCTGTGTCTTCACACCATCCCCCTTGTATGTGTGATTGTGTGCAGATTTCCTTTCTTATGAGGACACCAGTCATATTGGATTAAGGTCCTACAGCAGTTTCCTTTTAACTTAGCTGCCTTTATGAAGTCTGTATCTACAAATATGGTCATATCTAATGGTATCAGGGACTAGGATTTCAATACTTGAGGTTTGGGGTGAAGCGATTCATCTCATAACAGTGACTAATAATCAGTGACTAATAACGTCTTTGTCATATGACTATTGTATTAAAATATGGTGCTGTCTTTGAAAGTACATTGTAAGCTGAAAGCTATTAACAAGTTTTAATCGTGCATTAGGTGGGGTATATAACATCAACTGCTATAATAAACTGCTGTAATTTATTGCTATAATAAAGTAAAACAATAAAAGTGATACATCAGGTATCAAAACATCACGCACTACATTAATATGTGCAATGTTTATGTGCATATTATTTATTTATTCATATTTATTTTTTTAGTTTTTATGGTATTGGGGGTTGAACCCAGGGACATTCTACCTTCCAGCTACACCCCCAATCCTTTTTAAATTTTTGTTTTGAAACAGGATCTTGCTATGTTGCTGAAAGTCTCTCTACCTTGCTGAGCCTGTCCTAGACCCTGGGATCCTCCTGTATCAGCCTCCCACGTACTGGGATTACAGGTGTGAACCACTATGCCCAGCCAAAAATTTAACTTGACTTCAGAGAAAAGGGAGATACAATTCCAATAAATAAAAGATCCAATGTAGATGTTCTGAGTCAGGACATAGTAAATTGAAGATATTGATGTGTTCTGTCATTTTGTGAGGTCTTGGAGCAAAGATGCAAATGTAACAGAGATTGCATTCCAGTGAAAGAGGATGGTATGATCAATGAGAAGAATAACATAAGATGTTTTAAATACAGGAAATCCGACATAGAGGTAGAAAGTCTGATCTCCAGAGGTCTGGGTTTGTGTCTTGATTCCTTTTTTGTTGAAAAGGAATTCATTGTTAAATTATCTAACCTCTCTAAACTTCATTTCTTTCTACAATAAGATATCCATAATAATACCTTGTACTAGTGTACCATACCAAGGCTGTTTTTTGGTCAGTGTTAAAATAGAGAACAGGGGCTGAGAAATTTGTACATCTTCTGTTGCTTCATAAGCACTCAATTAAGATTCAGTAAAATTAAGGGAAATTAAAGATCAGCAATGGATAGAATATCATGGAAACTAATGCACATTCTTGTCAATTCTTCTTGCTTCCTGATTTCGTCTAAAGTAATGTCTTTACAAACCAAAGAAGTTGTAATGAAAACTGTACAGACAAAGGGGGGAAAAAGAGCAGAGATATCTTGTTAGCTATGTGGAAAACACACGTTGTTTTGGCAATCGTACATAGCTGTATTTTCTTTTTTCCAAAAACTTTGGTATTTTATGGTTCAGAACCTTTCGCAATTTCTTGAATGCATTATGCTAATGGTTTCCTGAGGTGTTCATTCTGAGAAGAGATATTCCTGCCTCCTTTTACTGGAAACCCATTTCAGTACTCACAAGATTGACTTACTTAATTAGACACACAGAGCTTAGGTTCTGCTCTGAGCCAACCTTGAAGTCCAGCTGAATCATTGACAAAATTCAAGCTCAGGAAATTTTAGAATTGAACTATGAACGCACTTGGGCATTAGAGATAACTGGGGTAGACTAGCCCTTTACCCAAAGAAACTAGTCTGAAAGTAAGTGAAGTTAAAAAATAGCACAGCAGACATTCATGTGTGTGGTTGCTTACTGGAGCAGCGCTCAGGACTTTGATACCATTATAAATCAAAATGTCAACACCATGAATTGTATTTAGACATGAATGGGCAGCCAGAGTGGGCTCTAGAATGCAGCTGGGATGGCTTTGCAAATCCAATGACCTTACGGATAGTCCACTGCTGTTGTGTACCAGCTGGGGTTTCTGGGTGTCACTCAACATTATTATCCCACAGCAGATCATTATAATTAGTTCTCAATCACTTATGGTCCACACTAAAAAAAAAAAAATCAGAATAAACAAATATTGGTGCATCTAGAGGCCATTTGATTTAGTAAAATACCATTTACTACACACTGAAACATTTCTAAACAGATCTATATAAATTTCCCAAACTTTGTAGTGTAATGCAAAATATATTAATATAGATAAGGCTTATCTACCTAAATATCTATGAAAGCATGCAAATTGTTCTTTGAATTAGGCAGGATTTAGGTGAGTCCTGAATTTTACTATTTAGCTGTGAATTTTAATGTTGTGTTTCTTTTTGTGTGTGTGTGTGGTACCGGGGATTGAACCCAGGGGCATTCTACCTCCGAGCTCCACCCCCAGCCCTATTTTTTATTCTTTATTTTGAAACAGGGTCTCACTAAGTTGCGGAGGGCCTCACTAAGTAGCTGAGGCTTGCCGTGAACCCAGATCCTCCTGTCTCAGCCTCCCAAGTACTGGGATTACAAGCGTGCACCACCACGCCCAGCTTAATGTTGTGTTTCTTGTGTTGTCCTTTTCATCCTGGCAGTACTAGGGAACAGTTAACTAAACTAAACCAAGTTAAGGAGTTAAAAGTATCATTGCATTAATCAGCATTTTTTACAACTATAATCTAAATGTATCTTAGGGGAGGGTAGATTTATTTGCTCACACTTTCCTTAGAAGTTCTGGGTTCAAAGCGGGGTGTGGTGGCGCACTCTTGTAATCCCAGTACTTTGGGAGGCGGAGACCCGAGGATCCGGGATTGCAGCCAGCCTCAGCTCTCTCTCTCTCTCTCTCTCTCTCTCTCTCTCTCTCTCTTCCTGTCTCTCTTTCTCTCTCTCTCTCTCTCTCTACCTAGTGAGGCCCTCCGCAACTTCGTGAGACCTGGTTTCAAAATAAAGTATAAAAAAATAGGGCCAGGGGTGTAGCGTGGAGGTAGAACGCCCCTGGGTTCAATCCCCAGTGCTGCAAAAAAAAAAAGAAGTTCTGGGTTCAGTCCATGTGAGACCGGGGACTGTGGATCTCGGGGCATGATGGTAGGAAGCGGAGAGAGTGAGAGTACAAGGCTGTGCTCCTTACATCATGGAGGCCAGAGGCAAGATAGCCAGTAAGGTGAGGAGGAACCATATATAATTCCCAAGGCTGCAGCCCTAGGGACTCACCTTCTCCAGCCACACCCTACCGGCCTGGGCCACCACCCAGATTAATTCTCTATAATTGATTTATCCACTGCTGAGATTACAACCCTCATGACTCAACTATATCAACTCTGAATATTAATAAATGAGCTCTTTAGGGGACATTTTATATCTACCTATAACATTTTGCCTCTGACCCCTGAAGAGCTCATGCCCAGTTAAGACTGCAAAATGCATTTAGTCCACTACAAGAGTTCCCAAAGTCTAAATGATTCCAGCATCACTCAAAAGTCTCAAAGTTCAAAGTCTCCTCTGAGACTCAAGGTGAACTCTTACGAGCCCCTATAAAGGAAAATTAAGATCAAAATAAAAAATGAGTTACATACATTCAATGTATAATGCCAAAGAATAAACATTTAGATTCCAAAGGGGAGGAATAGGGCCATAGAAAGAAGGAATCGGACTAAAACTGTAACAAAATATAGCAGGGCAAGCATTTAATGCTATGGCTCCATTTCTGGCTTCTGGGGCACATGGGAGTGAGATGAGACCTCCAAAGGGCTCGGCAGCCCCGCCCCTGTGGCCTGGTTGATTGCAGACGCTGGGCCCACTCCATCTGGGCCACAGCTGGGCCTTCGTCCATCTGGGCCACTGCTGGCCCAACTCCATCTGCTCCCTACATAATGGTCATTGCTGGTCCCAACCCCCTCATGACCACCACTTCCTCTTCTTCTCAGCCAATCTTACTTTCTTCTACAACATCATCTCTCTGGGTACTAGCTTTACACATGCCTTTCCAGCCAAACTGCAAATTTATAGTCTCTCTGCTTTACTTTCCATTCCCGAAATTTTGTGTACAGTTTTCTGAATGCAGACATCAATTTCCATAATGCAGTTAGGATTCTTTTGCTGTTTTGAGATTTCCTCCACCAGTTTATTAATCAGCCCGTCATCTTTCAATTCAGCCTCACACAAAGTTTCAGGGCATGGGCAAAATGCTGATAAGTTATTTGCCTAAGTGTAACTCTCGTGGCCTGTACTCTATTTTCCTGTGGAGTCCTCTTTGCCATCCAAAATCTCCTGGACACAGTTTCCACATCTGCCTTTCTAGCCACATTCTGGCCCTTCCAATTTCATGTTCACAAAACACTTCCAAGGATTCACAATTCACATGGCCATAGCTAGATATAGCCATGACCCCACTCCTTTGGTACTATTTTCTGTATTAGTCAGCATTTTCATGACTATAATCTAAGATCTGCCTATACAACTTAGAGAAAGGAGGATTTATTTGCTCACGGTTTTCCTTGGAGACCTTGGGGTTCAGTCCGTGTGAGGATGGGGACTGGGGATCTCAGGGTACGATGGATGCAGGAAGCAGAGAGAGGGAGAGCACAAGGCTTTTCTCTCACATGATGGAGTCCAGAAGAAAGTGAGCAAGGGGAGGAGAAACCATATATAATCTCCAAGGCTGCGGCTCCAGGGACCTACCTTCTCCAGCCATACCCTACCAGCATGGGCCACCACCCAGATAAGGCCATTCAAAAGGATTTATCCACTGCTGAGATTACAGCCCTCATGACTCAACTATATCAAACCTGAATATTAATAAATGAGCTCTTTAGGGGACATTTTATATCTAATTATAACAATCATTAATAAAAATTGGGTTATTTTCTTCTTGATAGCAAGTATTAAAGTTACTCTCTGATTAGCTATTATATGTCAAAATGGTGTATATATAAATTTGGTAACATTTACCTTGTAAGAAATATCAGAAGACATAAAAAAACACCTTCAAGCATATTGTACCATAGCAAATGAAGTGTGTTACATTCTATTTATCTATTAAAACAGTCAAAACATATACTGTTTTCAAGTCTATTTTTGTCTTGTGTTGTGGAAAATGGTGGGAAACACCTTCTGAATTCGAAGCTTATTAAGCAAAATCAAATAGTTCTGGCAGATGGATATGTTACCCTGGAAGCTGAGATAGCTTCCTCCTCTGGCTCAGGGGAAATTATTTTAAGCTAAATAAATGTATGCACTTCAAATTTGTTCTTTTACAAAATACTTATTGAGTATCTAGTACATGGTTGACATTTGTCAAAGTATTAGGAATATAAAAGGAAACAAAACTCCTTAATGGAGCTTACCTTCTAATAGTAGCAGAGAGAAAATAAACAAGGATGTAAGCTGATAATGTGTCAGATGATGATGAACAAGCACTCAGCGAAATCTCGTCTTTTCTTTCAAATGTACTTGGGATGTGGCCCTTTTCCATTAACTCCGTCTCACCAATGCAAGGAGAACAGAAGTTCTGTGTGGTCACAGCTCTCTCCTCCCTCCTTTCTCCTGCTTCCAGGACAAGGCCTTAGGAAAAGGGGAACTTCAAATAAAAGGAACTCTATTCTTGGGTCTCCATGAAAAGAAGAGCACCCAGTGACCAAGAACATCCAGTTTTACTGAAATGTGAGAGAGAGATCAAATAAATGAGGAGAGATAACATCAGAATAGTGGAAGAGGAGTTGGGGATGGAAGTGGGGAGAGGAGTGGGGAGACTTGATGAAGGAATGAGTTTGAACAATGCTACGTACATTCATGAAGCTATCAATACCAATTTCAATCCTATGAATGGGGAGGGGAAGGGATGGGGCGAGATCCAGAGGGAAATGCTCCGGGTGCCATGTACATACATGTTCCGGTCACACTAAGCCTCAATATGATGTATGATTACAATGCACCAATAAAAGCATATTAAAAATTAAAAATGTGGGTGTGACATATAGCGATATGCTTGAGCCATTACTCATTGGTTGGTCTATTGTACAGTCTGACTTACATTATCGATTACACATGGGGAAATAGGATAGTGGAAGGAAAGGATGCCTGAGACAGTTGGAGTAGGGAGAAATTTCAGATCGTCAGATAAGATTTTCTCATAAAATAACTTTGATGCATATCATAGAAAATGCTTTGACAAAGGCATGACCCTCCATTGAGTTACTAGATCCCTCTTGCTCCTCACTCCTACCCGTCACCCCCACCATAACTTAATGCCTTAGCGCTTCTCCCCCACTCGCCTACATCAGCACTTTTTATCTTCTCTCTCGTGTGTCTGCCTCACTGACATACTCTCCTGCTATTATTTCACTCACCAGAAAAAAATCCCATCCTTGCCTTCAACTTTTCCCTCAAGTACCTGCTCATTACTTTGTGCATTTACAAGAAAACTGCCAGCAAAGGTTGTTGTCTATGTGCACGGCCTCTCCTTCCACTCTTCAACAGATGTTCACTCATCAAGTTTCTGCCCCCAATTCACTGAAACTATTGGTGTGAAATCCACCAAAGACTGCATAGTCGTATGATCATTTCTGGATGCTAACCCTACAGGACATGTGGGAGACATTTGGCACAATTCTCTTCTTTGAAACATTTACTTCAGAGAGCTTCCAGGATGTCATATTTATCTGTTTTATTTTTCATTTTTCTTTTTTCTTCTATTTTTCTCGTTTCTCCTTATTTCCTCTTTAAAAAGTATCTTCTTCTTGGTGCATTGAAATTATACATCATAGTGAGGATCAATGTGATGAAAAGATTCATGCTCATAGCTCTTGGTGTATTTCTCTCCACATCCTACCATGGCTCCCTCTTCTCCCCCCACCACGGGAATTAGGGACATTGGTAGTGATACACTCATATAGTGCCATCGTATTATTTAAACCTTTTCCTTCCTCAATCCTTCCTCTTTCCTTCCCTAAATCCCTCCCCCAAGCCCCTTCCACTACTCTGCAGGAATCTCTCCACAAAAGTCCCTTTTGTTTTCTATTTTTTCTCTGGCTTCCACATATGAGAGAAAACATACAACCCTTTACTTTCTGAGACTGACCAATCTCACTTAACACACTATTCTCTAGTTCCATCCATTTTCCTGAAAATGACATACTTTTGTTCTTCTCTATGGCTCTCCTTGTTTTCCAATGTTGCTTCATCCCTGTGCTTCGTTCTTGAAAATCTCCTGTGCTATCTGTCTTCAATCTGTCTTCACTCCATACTTAATGAATGCAGTCCCCATACATGGATACTCCATCTCCAGGCTGATCATTCTCCACTTGATATTTTCAACTCATATCTTTCCCATCAACTCCAGATTGGTAAGATCTCTTCCTACAATGTCCAAAACTGACTGTATGCTTCTTAGCCCCTCCTGAGTTTCTTCTGTTCTTTGTCACATGCATCCAACTTCTTGAAGTTGTTAAGGTTCTTAAATTTGACGATATCAGTGAGTTCTCACTTTTCTTGCCCACAGTCTCTTATACCAGTTTGTCAGTAAGTCCTGGAAGTTTCATCATATAGAAATGCAAGCAATTTTCACCTTCCCAACTCACCACTGTCCCCTTTGAAGTTGCTGTGATACCTCCACAGCCTCCAGTCTGGGTTCCTTACCTCTACCATTGCCGCTTGAAGTCTCTTCTCAAAAATGCAGCCAAAGAGTATTCAGCTAAAATGCCACTTCTCAACTCAAATGTCTACTGCTTTACATCTTACCCAGAGTAAATTGAAAAATCACATGGCGCTGAATTCCACGTTGCCTGGTGCCTCTTTACCTCTTCTCCTTTCTACTGTGCTCCTTGGGCACCAAGGCACACTGGACTCTTGGACAAACATCATATGTAAGAACTCCCCCAGGCCCCACCTCTCATGAAAACCCCAGATGTGAACACGGTAGGTCCTCATTTCCTGGAGATTTACCCAAGTCATCTTCCCAGCAGAGCCACCCAATCTAATACTGTAACTTGTGATCCTAACAGTTCATGTCCTTCTTCACTATTTTGTTTTTCTTTAATCCTGATCAGTCTACAATATAAATCTTTGCACACACACACACACACACACACACACACACACACACAATCTATTGTCTTTCCTCTTTCCTTATTTATAAACTCAGTGAGGGCAGAGTTTTTTGTCTCCTTTTCAACTGCTGTACACCCAGTGCCAAGGAAGAATATAGAACATCAAAGATGAACAATAAATATTCATGGAATGATTGACTTAAATCATTAGAGAATGTTATAAATTTTACATATCGTCATTGTGAATCCTATTGTTTTATAAACAATGATAATGTTCCCAGCTACGAATAATTTCTACCTTGTTATGATATGAAACACTAAAATAGTTTTTAAAAAACCTGAAAAAGTTTCAGCCACTCATGTTTAATTTCAGATATCAAAATATCATGAAAATATAAAAAGCATTTAAGATGAACTCTTCTGTTTTCTGTAAATCATTTTTTCAACCTCAAGGCAATAATGCTAGCATTTCAGTACTAAAATACTAAATTTTAAACTTAAAAAATACTTAAAAAGTGAGTGATTGAAAGTATTTTTTCATGAGCTTTACTTAAAGATTACATTTAATCAAAATTGGCCTCCATACTATGTTCTTATATGATTTTATGCCAATTTCTATCCAACCTCTATCATACAGGATTCAAAATCCATCTAAGAGTGGGAAATTCACTTTTTCATTCATCAACAATGATTTCTAACAATGGTTCTCCTTTACAATGATTCTTTCCTGAAGGGTCACACATTGTCTTTGTAAATAGTCAGGGGCTTGTGGAGTTGTAAGGATTTTTGTGAAGAACACTGAACTTGCTGCTACACATGACATTTCTTAAATATATGTTTGAAGGTGTAGGAAGTTCTGATTTTCTGTCCTATAAATGCATTTTATTTATATGTCTTGAAATGCAAACACGTAATTAGTGTTTGAAAGTAAATGTGTTGGTGCAAAATCTCGAAGTTAAAAAATCACACCTACAGAGGTGGCTTTAAAACAAGTAAGTTATTTCACAGTAGTTACAGGAGGAGGTATAAATGCAGACATTCAGTGAGCTTTGTTCTGCTTTTTATTCCTTTTGACGTGGACATCCATACAGAGATGGGGAAACCAACCTAAATGGATTCCACCCTAATGTCAAATGTGTTTTGTCTTGAATTTTGTTGTGTCTGAGACTGTTTAAATTCCTCCTGGGCATCCGACACTCTTCTAGTTTTATCAGAAAAGGAACACGGCGAGGAGATTAGAGTATTTTCATTCAATCAGACTATGGCAGTGAAATTGCAAGACACTGATACTGTGCAACCCATAAGTGGCTGTGTTTTATGGCTCCATGGGCCCCGCAGACACTTTATGGAGGCCGAGGGAGGGGTCCCTCAGTGCAGGTGGCTACTGGCTCCTCTTCAGTAGCGACCCAAGCATTTGGTCTGGAAAGGAGGCCAGGCAGTCCCTGAGGAATTATAGAAGGAAACTATGTAAAAGTTGAAATGAGAAAAACCTGGGGAATAAATGCATAAAGCATGTGTTCGCAAGGGAGAGCACTCTAAGGAATGCCAGCTCAGCAGAAACCGGGTAACTAGGCCAGGCAGCACATGGTCTTCTTATTATTATTATTTTTTTTTTTTTTGTGCGGTACCAAGGATTGAACCCAGGGGCATTCTACCTCCGAGCTACACCCCCGGCCCTATTTTTTTATACTTTATTTTGAAACCGGGTCTCACGAAGTTGTGGAGGGCCTCACTAGATAGAGAGAGAAAGAGAGAGGGAGAGAGAGAGAGAGAGCGAGCGAGAGCGCTGAGGCTGGCCGCGAACCCG
>PVJS01027350.1:0-26311 GCA_004027185.1 Glis glis | reverse complement strand
AAAAAAAAAAAAAAAAAGGGCTGGGGTTATAGCTCAGAGGTAGAATGTCCCTGTGTTCAATCCCAAGTATCCCCTCCCCCACACACACACAGAAAGAAAAAAAGAAGAGCAGGTAGAAGACAATAAAATTTAAAATGGTAAAAGGCAGAGAAGAATGTGACTAGCTGGTTGTAATCCCAGTACTTGGGAGGCTGAGACAGGAGGATTGGAGGTTCGAGGCCAGCCTCAGCAACTTAGTGAGGCCCTCTGCAATGTATTGAGACCCTGTATCAAAATTAAAAAAGAAAAAAATAGGGATGGGGTGTAGCGCAGAGGTAGGATAACCCTGGATTCCATCCCCAGTACCACAAGAAGAAAAAAAAAGAGTGTGACTAAGTAAACAAGAAACAGTTATTACAACTATGTGGGGAGAATTAATAAAATTGTATCTTCTAAAAATATTAAATAACCAAACAAACAGAAAGAATGGGGGAATAATAAAGGGGAATATTGAGCAAGTACACTATCATGAAAGATGAAAGACCTTATATGCCTTCTCCTTTCCCCCAACCCCTGATGGTACTGGGGATTGAACTCAGGGAAATTCTATCTCCAAACTATATCCACAACCATTTTTATTTTTAAATTTTTACTTACTCTTTTTTTTTTTGGCAGTACTGGGGATTGAACCCAGAGGCATTCTATGTCCAAGCTACACCCCCAGCCCTATTTTTTATTCTTTATTTTGAAACAGGGTCTCACTAAGTTGTGGAGGGCCTCACTAAGTAGCTGAGGCTGGCCACGGACCCAGATCCTCCGGTCTCCCAAGTACTGGGATTACAAGCGTGTGCCACCACGCCCAGCTTTATTGTTTTTATTTTGAAACAGGGTTTTACTACATTCCTGAGAGTCTCACCAAGTTGCTGAGGCTGGTCTATAACCTGCCATCCTCCTGTCTCAGCCTCCCAAGTACTGGGATTACAGGTGTGCGCCATCACACCCGGCTCTCTTATATGCCTTCCTAAGGAGTTTGCACATTTTTAAAAGCCAAGAGAGCCAAAGAAAATGTTTCAGAAGAGATGTAATATTATTAGATTTGGTTTTAGAAATATCCCTTATAACAATGAAGGGAGACTGGTAGCACCATGTCCAAGTGAGAGATGATGAGGTTCCCAGTAAAGCCATCACCAGGGTGGTAACAGGAGAAGGAACAGATTCTCGTGATAGCAAGCTAATAGAATTACTTTTATTGTCTCTAGAAAGGAATGACGCTGCCCTGCCCCCACAGCCCTGGTTTGAACAACTGGAATGACCACAGCTTCTATCTGCAGATGTACAGCAGAAAGGGCAGTACTTTCTGTTGAGGAGGTGCTGGTGATTTGGAGGTGCCCCTGGTCAAGCTTTCCAGTACGTGTTGAGTTTTCTGATCTAGATTGCTGAAATAATAACAAGACTGAACAGGGAACTTTAGAAGCAATTAGACAAAAATGCTAATCAAGTCGGGTAATCCTTCAAATAATGCTCTGTACACACAGGAAACTACAGATACTAATCTGAATAACATGTATGGGGAGAGGGAGGGAGCAGGGATCTGGAGGCAAACACAGCAAGCCATAAGAGAAGAGATTTTCAAAAAGGAAGTGTTCAGCCAGGCGTGTAATCCTAGTACTTTGGGAGGCGGAGACCGGAGGATCTGGGTTCGCGGCCAGCCTCAGCTCTCGCTCTCTCTCTCCCTCTCTCTCTCTCTCTCTCTCTCTCTCTCTCTCTCTCCTTAGTGAGGCCCTCCGCAACTTCGTGAGACCCGGTTTCAAAATAAAGCATAAAAAATAGGGCCAGGGGCGTAGTGCGGAGGTAGAACGCCCCTGCGTTCAATCCCCTGTACCGCAAAAAAAAAAAAGGAAGTGTTCAGCCATCTAAAATGCAGCGGAGGGCTATGACTCTCAACATTCAACTAAGTATTCTCTACTTTATTCTGACATTTCTTAGCTCCAGCATCTAAACACAGTGTGCTGATTCTTCCCTCATAGTTCTTTGAATGTTCTCCATGTTCCTTTCTACAGGTTTAACTCTAAACCTCACATCTGCTTGTTCCAAACATAGTCTCACAACCTCTAGCATCTAAGTACTTGACAATTGCTCTCTATTTTCTTTCACAATAGTGTGACCCTCTGGTCTGAAATCACAGATTAATACTGAACCATTGGCATGACTCTTCTCTATGCTTCTCTCATATCTTGGGTTCATGTTTTCTACTAAAGATAGCTTATCACCTGTTTCTCCCTTTTTGTCTCTGAAACATGACTTTTGCTCCAACTGGACATTTGGGCATGAACAGCCAGTACACTTAAACCAGTTAGAGGCAATAAAAAACCACAAAGCAGATTTTTCAGACTAATAAAAAACAATAATGTAATAAATTTGGTAAGGAGGGGAACAAATGAGTCTACTTAGAAATAAATTATTTTGAACTCACCAGGTTCCTTCTGTGGGATGATTTTAATAATGAGAAATGGGTTCACATGAGAATGACTGAATTCCTCAATTCACATCCAGAGTGTTGCATATTTTATTTGTTGTCTTCTCTGCATTGAATTGTGACTAAAATCCTACATTCCTCAATGCCAATAATTTTACAACTGTAGATCTTCATATTGCCCTAACTTTTTGGAACAAATGACTTCTGCTCGCCTCTTGCATTGTACTAAGTCAAATAAGCTAGACACAGAAAGATAAATACTACATGATCTCACATGTTAGGTAGAATCTTAAAAAATCAAACTCATGGAAGCAGAGAGCAGAATGACATTTACCAGGGGCTGAGGGCTGGAGAAATGGAGAGATGGGGGTCAAGGGGTACGATAGTCTAAGTTATAATTGGAACAAGTTCTGTGGATCCAGCACAGATGATGATAGATGTTTTAAATAATTTGTGGCAACCACTACATAATGGAGTATATCAAATGATCACATTGTATGCCACAAATATAGGCAATCTTTATTAATTGAATATTTTAAATGAAAGCTTTAAAAAGAAAGGAAACTAGGACTAGGAAAAGTACGGTGTAATATTGTAATACAAAGAAAATAATTGTGTGTAAAGAGTGTCGCATAAAAATCAAGCCCAAAATCTCCCAATCTCCCATAAAGAACAATGTCTCAGATAAGGTAAGGATCACACTGAAAATAACACCTTCGGTTTTTTTCATCTCCCTTCCTCAATATCCCCGCCTGGCTTTTCCTTCCTCCCTCCTTCCTTCCCGTCCTCCCTCCCTCCCTTCCTTTCTTCCTTCTCCTTTTTCCCTCCTCCTTCTCCTTCTTCTGTTGTATTGCAGATTGAACTAAGAAGTATTCTACCACTGAGCTACACCTGCAGTCCTTTTTGTTTCTCATTTTGGAACAGGGTATCTCTAAGTTACCCCATGCTGGCCTTGAACCTGTGATCATCCTTCTCAGCCACAAATGTACTGGAATGACAGGCATGCACCACCCTGCCTGGCTAAGCCTGACTCTCCTACCCATGCTGTGCCATAGTTGAACACCCAAACTGCTTTTTAAGCAAAACCTGAAATCTCTTGTAGCCCTTTAATTCCTGCATTTCACAAAATCCACTCTATAATCTACCTTCTGTGGCCCTATTCCTAAATTAGAGAATAACAAACACTATATATATATATATATTATTCAATGCAGAGAAAACAACAAACATTATATATATATATATATTCTCATGCATATATATTATATATATGTAACATATATACATGTATATATATATATATATATATATATATATATATGCATGATGCATGTATTTGTGGTACTGGGGATTGAACCCAGGGGCATTTTTCCTCCAAGCTATACCCTCAACCCTCAATATTTTTTTATTTATTTTGAAGCCAGGTCTTATTAAGTTGCTAAGGGTCTCACTAAGTTGCTTAGGCTGTCCTTGATCCTGCAATCCTCCTGTCTAAGCCTCCCAAGTACTAAGATTACAGGCATGTACCACCATGCCTGGCTGGACACTTTTTATTCTGTCATGAGTCTCATCAGCTTCATCTGTATTCTCCTTTAATCCACTAAAATCTGATTTCTTTCTGGCCACTCCACCAGGACTCCATAATCAGGTTGCTAGATCCTAAGGACAGTTTTGTTTTTCCCTTTTATTATTATATTTATTCTTTTATTGGTACACTGTAATTTTACATAATAGTAAGGTTCAAAGTGACACAAACATATATGCCCCCTTCATACATGTTAGTGATACTGGGAGTGATACCTTAGTATATGGACAGAGCACAGTTTTAAGTCCTGTGCTCTCTGTTGGATCTGACTCTGTGAGCTATACTGTTCCTTGTTTCCTTGTGAAGCTCGGGCCTTTCCTAGCTTTGTGTTAATACTCTGACCCTCCATTACCACCCCCATTATCAGCCTCTTCCCTTTTTTCCTTATCAAACTCCTAAAAGGTTATCTTCTACTTTATATATTCCTTGAATATTGGTATTACCTGACTCCCTAGCTTTCTTCATTACTTATAACATGCAAAACACTCATTGGGTGAGTACATTCCCTCTAACAATTCTACCAAAGAATGATTTATAACATTGACATTAAATATCTCAGGTCAGACTTCTCCAAATTTCACATTATATGCATAGTTGCATGTTTGACACATTGACTCAAATTTCAAGTTGACATATTTAAAACTAAATTTCCCCAGAAAATATATTTCTCTTTAGTAAATGGTACTGATTGCTCAGATCAGATTTGGAGTTTTCTATGCTCGTTCTCCTTCCTCATATGCCACCAAATATTAACCACAAAAGCCTGTCTCTCTGACCTCATTAATACACTGTTTCTTTCTTCAGTTCCTTTAATCCATGCTATAATTGCTGCCCTGCTTCAAACCTTTAATGTTCTTCACCCAACTGTTGCACAGACCTCCTAAAAAGTACTTGAAGAAGGAAAGACTTCACATCCATGTGTAGAGAAGTATATCTGTTAGACTGTGTCCTATTCATGCTTTAAATGTCCATTAAACTAAACAGCTGGGGTTTTCCTAGCATAAGTATACATACATACATATATATATATATATATATATATATATGGATTACCGCTTTGCCTCTGTCCATGGTACTGGTGGTGATTCAAATGCCTTCCCATTCTTTAGCCTGGCAGACTCTGAAAAATCTACAGTAACTTCTCTGTCTTGTTTACTACTGTATATTTTGTATTCATGTCAGTGCTTTACGAACAAATATATGTTTGGTTATTAATTATTTTCACTCAGTCATATCTATTTTACTTTTTGCCTCTCAGTTTTACAGGTTATATACAATTTCTTCTTTTTATTATATTAATGCTATAATGTTTCCATATTATACAAATACAATCTGTGATTTCTATATTTTATTTTAATATTTATTTTTTCCTGAAATGTTTGCTTATATTGGATTTAAGCCAGAAATTTTCTGCTGCCTTCATCTGGGCGTTTTCTCAAATTTATTTGTTTTTTTATGCATTCTGCCAATCATCAGCTCTTTGTTACTTTATATTTGAGACCAGATGACTTTTACATGTCTCCTCCAGGACAAAATATTCCAGTGGGTTTTTCTCGGGAAAGAGTGAAATGTGGGGGATATTTATAAACAGATTCTCAAATTTAAATGGAAATGTAAAAGGCCAAATATAGCCAAGATAATCGTAATATCTCAGGTCAGACTTCTTTCTTTGAAAAATTTGTGGAATACTGGCATTATTTCTCTTCCATAGGTAGGAAATTGTCAGTGAAGTTGACGAACTAGGTGTGTGTGGGGGGGTATGTTTCTGGGAAGGTTTTAAGTAAATTTCCATTGATAAAAAAATATTGTGATTTGACATTCTTTGATTTAAGTTTTATTTTACTGTATTCCTCTAGGTACTTGTCTATTTTTGAACCCAGAGGCATTCCACTTCTGAGCTACACCCTCAGCCCTTTTTAAGATATTTTTCTGAAATGGGGTCTCACTAGGTTGCTAAGAGTCTCACTACATTGCTGAGGCTGTCTTGAACCTTGTGATCCTCTTGTCTCAACCTCCCAAGTACTGGGATTACAGGTGAATACCACCATACCCAGTTGTATTTGTCTATTTTATATACATTTTCTAATTTATTGTCATAACATATCTCATAATATCCTTTCTACTATCCTTTTTGAGTTATCTGTTTTCATATATGATGTTTGTAACATGTACATTTGCCATTTCTTTCTTGCTTATTGTTGTCTTGATTATTGTTGCCAAGGGTACATCAGTTTTGTCTTTTCAAAAAACCAATTTTGACCTAATATTTTTCTACTGTGCAGGGTTTTTTTCAGTATGTTTATTTTTTCATTTTTGTTACTTTTTCTGAATTTGTTTCTTTTCCTAACTTCCTGTAATTTCCTTTCAAGCATTTGGCCTCTAACAGCTTTACTATGCTATACCTTGGTGTAAATTATTAATTTTACTTGAATTCACTATACTTATTTATCTGTGGTTTAGTGTTTTTCATTGGTTTTAGAAAATGCTTGAGACCATTATCTCTTCCAACATTGTTTCTACCACATTCTCTTCTGTATTTCTCTTGGGGAATCCAATGATATGCATTGCATATTTTCATATGTTTCATGCTTTTCTATTTTCACAATTGTATTTCTCCTTGTTTCATTCTGGTTAATTTCTACTCTTTCCTGGTCAGGTTTTCTACACTTTTTGTTCTGTTAATCCTGCTAAAAATAATACACCTCTTGAATTCTTACTTTTCATTCTCAATTTTTTAAAATATCTCTTTCTTTTTCACAAATTACTGCTTTCAGCTAAATTCTCTGACTTGTAATCTAATCTTGAACATACTAATCACAGTTACTTTTAAATCCACTCTCTAATAATTCTATTGTATGGGATGAGATTGAGTCCATTGACTATTTTCCTTGGTTTTTGGTCATTTATTCCTGTTCCTTCTATGCCTGTGTGTTTACTATTGTATGGTGGACAATGTGTATGAAAAACCATAGAGGTGATCTGAATCTATACTGAGGGTGTGTTCCTCCAGAGAGAACCTGCTGTTACTTTGCAGCAATTAGAAAGGAGTGAGATCATTTTAATCTAATAGCATAGTGAAATTTGAAGCTGGGTCCCATTTTGGGGGGCTTATCTCTTTCTGGTTTTGTGTTATAATGAAGGTATAGCTTTTAATGACCCCAAATGAAAACCTAGAGTGTTCCCTGGTGTTTTTCCTTGGGGGTCCAAATTTCAGTTCTTTTTTCAGTTCTTTGTGACGCCTGATGCTCACCCACCTTTTCACCTCGTAGACACTATTTTATGCTCAGTTTCTAAACTCAGCAACTGCCTAGATATTAGCAAGCAGTTCACATAATAAAATAGTATCAAATGCTTGCTTCAAATCTGTGTGTTTCTCTTCCTTCTCAGATGTTTGCTCATCATATTTTAGATGTAATGTTAGCCTCAAACTTAAAAAAGAAGAAAAACTATCAAATCTCACCTAGTATTTTTGTCCTAACTTCTTAGTCTCTCTTTAATGAATTCAACTTCAATGAAGTGTCAAATGCCTCAAAGGGAAATTCTTACCTCAGTAAATTTTATTTCTCTCCAGGATCTTGGTCCCTATGGTCCTGGATGACTAGATGCTTTCTGAAAACTTATATAGATTTTTTAAAATTTTTATCTAGCCTTTCTAGTTGTCTTCTGGGGAGGATTTACCTAATTTATCATAGCGATAAATGGTTGTTCATTTTCTAATATATGACAACATTTTCAGTCTACTTGGATTAATTATCAGGCATATGACATGTAAATTTTGCAGGCTATTAGATTTTGACTTTTGCCTGTCTCTTTGTATAATGATTATTTATAAAATTTATTCTCAAACCTACTACAATATGTCATTATTTGCTGGTCTTCTACAGATCTTTATAAATCATATCAAATAGATGGGAGACATTAATACAAGATTTGATTTCATTGTATGGCATGGGTATGTTTTGTCAAAAAAAACAACATATTGCCCTAAAGTGAAATTTGAATTAAAGTCCATTATGTGTCTATGAACAGAATCCGTATCTTGATTATACTAGGGATTAAACCAAGGGATGTTGTACCTCCAAGCTACACCCCCAGCCCTTTTTTATTTTTCATTTAGAAACAGGATCTCACTAGACTGCTGAGAGTCTTGCTTCATTGTTGAGGCTGTCCTTGAATCTGCAATACTCCTATCTCAGTCTCCCAAGTACTGGTATTACAGGCATGCACCACCATGCCCAACCTTGAGTATATTCTTGTTGCTCTTTTCCTTATAACTAGAAAGATTCTTAATAACTCTGCCAGCATATTCTGACAGTATAGAGATGACATTGTGTGAGAATATGAATGCAGTAGCTTAAGATAATTGTCTGTCTCAGAGAGAAAAGGAAGTAAACAATTCCCAAGTGTGTGTGTGTGTGTGCGCGCGCGTGTGTGTGTGTGTGTGGTGTGTGTGGGTGTATGTGTGTAGTATGATAGGAATTAACTGATCTTTCTACAGTTCCATGTATATAACTTCAGACGTCAATTGGAATCAAATGACACATTTAAGAAGTTGCACTGACAGTTATGCCATTTGCAGGAAAATGGATGGAACTCAAGAATATTATGCTAAGTGAGATTAGCCAGTCACAAAAAGTGAAGGGTCATATGATTTCACTCATATGTGGAAGCTAGAAAGAAACTGGGAAATGAGAAAGACTTCAGGTAAATAAGGGGAGACACTAATAGAATAGTGGGAAGGGACTTGGGGAAGAAGGTAGAAAGGACAAAGGGGAGATATGATGATGGAAACAATTCAAATAATCCTTTGTTCATACATGCAGTTATCTGTATCAATGTAAATATTATCTATGGATTGGGGGGAAGAGAGCAGGGAGGGATCTGAAGGGAAACACACAACAAATGCTGTGTGCATGCATGTTTCTATCACTCTGAACTTCACTATGAAGTATAATTACAATGCACCAATTAAAAAAAAAGTTGCACTGGTTCCATTTTTGTTTCTGGATTTAGGTAGCCTTGGTTTAAATCCTGAATAACCCTGCACAACTTACTACTTTTCTAGCTGCAGTTTCCCCCTCATGTGAAATGTGAAGATATAAAAATATTTACATCACAGATTCAGGATCTTCTAATAGATATCAAACCATCAAACTGGACAGGATGGAGGGAGGGACAGATCAATAAAGAAGGAAGGAAGGAAGGAAGGAAAAGAACAAACAAAATACATGGTCATTGTTCTCATGCTAGTAAGTTTTCACTTGCCTGATTCTAATGCTGAAAAATGCGTAGAGAGTGACACCTTTCTTCTCTTTATTCCTTATGTATCTCACTCTGCAGAGAACTGGGTATGTGTACTGTTATTCATTACAGTTTATTAAATTCTGAAGTAAGGTCAAGGAAAATATGATAAAATATATCTGAAATTATGAAATGAGAGATAAGGAAAGAAAACAAATTGGAGGGTGGGTTCTATCACCAATGTCATCATGAAGTCTACATTATTGCTTGGAACTTAATAGGTATTTTGAATAATTATTGATTGAATGACTATTGTGCTTGTAACCATGAAAACCCGGTTATGCTCTAAAGCCATAAATGAGGCAAATAAAAAAGAACACAAGTACTTGCGAGCTGAGACAGGAGGATCACAAGTTCAAGGCCAGCCTTGGCAACTGAGTTCCTGCCTCAAAATAAAAGGTAAAAAGAACTGGGGGTGTATCCTGGAGGAAGAACACCCCTGGGTTCAATCTCTAGTACCTAGTGAGAAAGAGAGAGAGAGAGATTCGTGAAAAGCTGAGTACTGTCGTAGCACAGAATACAACAGGAAACTCTAAGCACTAGATCCACTGATGAAAGTTTACCAGCTTAACAGAAGAAATTAGTGCAATTCAGTGGGAAAAGAGCTTGTAGACTGAAAACTAGAAGTCTAGCCTTGGCAAGAAACCTCATGAAAAAAACATAGAAATCGTTACATAAAGCTACAGATACAATAGCTTACTGGAAGTGTTTTCTCCATTTCACTGAATCACTCTGCTTTCTAAATTGTTGCAGATTTTACACAATAGCCTGAATTTTTGCATTTCATCAAATGGCTATAATATGACAAAGGAAAAAGATTGTTTAATACACTAAATAGTCAATCTATTTACAAAGCTATTTCTCAGCTTCTGTAAAGGATGTGTGTAGTGAGAAAGCATCCCTGGAGGGACAAGATGTTAAATCAGAGGAGAGAATGCCTGCCATCCAGGAGCCAAAATCAGGGAAGGATGGATGCTCTAATCATTTTATTTTATTATTTTATTTAATTTTGGTACTGAGGATTGAACCCAGGTATTTTCTGCCACTGAGCTATGCCTCCAGCCCTTTTTATATTTCATTTTGAAATAGGGTCTCCCTAAATTGCTGAGGGTCTCCCTAAACTACTGAGGCTGGCCTCAAATCTGTGATCCTTCTGTTTTAGCCTCCCAAGTACTGGAATTACAGCATGCACCACCACACCCAGCTAACCATTTTAATAGGTTTATTTTGCTGTCCATTATTCTCTATAATTCCTAGTTCTTTGAAAGTCAGTCTATACTGAATAAACCCAGAATTGGATCCAATCCCCAGAGTGTATATCCCAGAATCACTCTTCCAACAGAGGAAATATAGAACAGAAGTGGGGAATAAATAATGACTTTCTACTATGTAAAAAATTGCCTGAATTTAGCATCACAAAGCAATATACATTTATCACCTTACACTTTCTTGAGGTCAGGAGTCCAGTTAGGCAAATTCCATTCTCTGCTAGGGTCAAACAGGCCAAAGTCAGAGTATCAGACAAATTGCATTCATTTCTGAAGGCTTTGTCGAGGAATTTACTTCTAAGAACATTCAAATTTGGGGCTGAATTTGGTTCCTTTTGGATATAGGCCCGAGTCTTCATTTCTTTTCTTGTGTAGCCTGGGACCATTCTCAGTTCCTAGAGGACACTACATTCCTTTCTGTACATAACTCCTTCCACCTTCAAAGCCAACCACAGAGATGTTCAACGGATTTGATCAAACACATCTAAAACAAAACCTTTTTTTCCTTTATTTTATTATTTTTCTTTTCCCTTTTTTTTGTGTCTGTGTTGTACTGGGAATTGAACCCAGAGGCATTCTACTCTTGACCTATACCCCCAGCCCTTTTTAATCTTTGTTTTTTTTTTTTTTTTTGCGGTACTGGGGATTGAACGCAGGGGCATTCTACTTCCGACCTACACCCCCAGCCCTATTTTTTTATACTTTATTTTGAAACCGGATCTCACAAAGTTGCGGAGGGCCTCATTAAGTAGCTGAGGCTGGCCGCGAACCCGGATCCTCCGGTCTTCTGCCTCCCAAGTACTGGGATTACAAGCGTGCGCCACCACGCCCGGCTTTAATCTTTGTTTGAAACAGGGTCTTGCTAGGTTGCTGAGGTTATTAACAAGTTGCTGAGGCTGGTCTTGAACCTGGGATTCTCCTGTCTCAGCCTCCTGTAATCCTGTAAACTGGAATTACAGATGTGCACCATCATGCTGATCAAAATAATCTATTTTTAGGTCAATTTATTTGAAACCTTAATTCCATCTTGAAAATTCCTTCAAAACAGCACCTATTTAGATTAGTGTTTGATTGAATAACCAGGAGAGTTGTGTATACTCCACAGGTTACGAATCTCGGGAGCCATCTTTGAATTCTGCCTGCGTAGCCCAACCCTGCACTCTGCTCTTTGCTCTCAAATATCTGCTCTTAAATATGATCCCTTTGTAGCTGGACTCAGTGACATCGTCTCCCCTTTCATTTCCTGGTCTCCTCCTTTCTACCCTCTGCCTGTGGATTAACCATGTCAATATTGGTGAGCAATTCCCTTCCCTCACCCTCGTATACTATGTTCTAAGACGTTTGCATAGTTCTGGACAGATATATACACCATACTATAGAGCTGATCTAGAAAACGTTGACTTTAACATAGATTTATCAAATTTGTTGTGGCCTATTTGGCACTAAAGTAAAAACATGTTAATGGAAATAATTTATTATTTTTATAAAGTATTTGAAAATGTGTAGCCTTTTATTTGAACTTTATTTGGAAAATATTTATCTTTCTACATATTTACAATTAATGTTCCTTTGATTATAACCAGAATTATTTCTTAACCCTTTTATTACTCAAGCAACTATTTAATTACATTTTATTGTCTAAAATATTAAATATGATCCTTAAAAGACATTTCACAATGCTCTCATAACTGCATGTTCTTACACCGTAGGCTCAATGAAGTATAGAAAGTGCTAGGATTTTGAAATTAGCAAGATCAGTGTCTATAGCCCTTCTATATTTGCTGTAGAATTTTGAGTAGATTGCTGAAAACCTCCTCTTTGTTCAGCTGCAAAAACCAGGGTTAATAAGAATTACTTCTAAGTCCTATAGAGCAATAGGCAGTCATGCAATGGAAATCACCTTATGTTAGACACACAGTGAACTCCAGGTTTCTGAGTTTTCTTCCTTCTCTTAACTATTCAGTCATACCTCCTTTAATCCACCTCCATGTATCCGTTGTCAATCCTGAGAAGTGGGAATAACCGAGATTTACAAACTCCAGAGATTTAACCTTCAGTCTATCACCTTACCTTTACTCAACAAGTGTACGTTTTGCTTCTTTTGAATTAAACAGTCCATTAGTGTTTAGTGTATATTCACAAAAACTTTCATTTAAAATCTCAATAACCTTCCTTGCTTTTCACTAAGATTTGGAGATTCTAAACTATCCTACTGCCCCCAGGGAATAAAAAAGAATTTTCTAGAAGATATCAAGCAGCCAGTAGACTCCCACTATTAGAATAAAAAAGTCCCAAAATATCTTTTAAAATGCTATTGGTAAGAGATTTGGCAGGATGATGATTACATGTGGGTAGAACAGCAGTTTCCATAATAATTATGTGGGTTGCGAACAGATTTCGAAAAAAAAAATGCTGGGTTGAGGCCTAATGAATGTACTCATTAACCTTAATAGCATCAGGTAGAGAATGGAGAGGACCATTTTGGAGGGGGAATCCACTCAGCCTTTCAGTCATTTTATAAGGTATATTCAACAGGGTTGTTTTCTCAAATACAACTGAGTAGATGTAGTATCTGAAAAGAAGTCTATGTAATTCGAAGTTCACCATTTAAGGTATAATTCTGAGTTACATTAAACATCCCTTGAATACTTAGTATGTTCCAGCCATTATAAGAAACATTAGGAGGCAAAGATAATCCAAAGCACAAAATGTATTGTCAACTTAGAGCAAACACAAATAAATGTAGCTAAATTTAATAACAATGACAATTTCAAAACTAAAAGCATCATAATGTTACTTCTAGGAGAACAGAAATCTTGCCTTTCTTGTGTACCACTATATCCCAAATCTCCACTATTAGTTTTACGATGCTTGTTCAGTAAATAAATGAATGAATGACACAGCAGTTTAGAAGCAGAGAGGAGGAATTCATTAAGCTCAGGAGAGTCCCACAAAGATTTTGGCAAGTTGCATTCAAGCTAAGTCGGCCTGCTTGATAGATGAATTAGGTTTATTAAGTCAGGAAACGTGAGAAAATGAAGAGACAACATTCCTTTCAGAGGGAATAGTATACTCAGAAGCTCAAGGGTGTGAAAGTGTAACATATCTGAAGAACAAGAATCCATGAGCTACATCTCCAATAGACAGCATGTGTGTGGTTAGTCTCAGCAGTACCAATATCTTCCCGATAAGCAGAACTGAAGGTTTCCGTAAGCAAGAATAACTGTGTACACACAGCACTCCTCCATTGCCTGTTACCAAATCCACATCTGACCAGATTTAATACCTGCTAACTTCTGGAATTGATCATTCAGGTGTCTGCATCTGGGGAACAGACTGTAAGGTGATTTATCTATGCTGTTTGACCATCACAAGTAGCATGGTGAGATGCCTCCCCAGGAACCCTGTGGAGTTACAGTAAATAGCCACGTTGCCGCTTGAGAATTCAACTGCTGACTGGTTGCATGTGATTAGCCTTCCATGTCCATAAATGAAGAGATTGTAAATATAAGAACTAGGAATTTGGAAACACCCAGAATACCAATTGAGATGATCAGGGAATAATCTTAGGGAGGCAGGACAGGAATGTGATTTTCAGTAAATGATAATTCAGTGACTCGAAATCTAAGGAGTTGTACTGTTTACGAAAAGATTGAGTGAAAAGGAAAGAGGATATCCAGTTTGAAAAATACATGAAGAGCCCGGTGTGGTGGCGCACACTTGTAATCCCAGTACTTTGGGAGGCGGAGACCAGAGGATCGGGGTTCCCGGCCAGCCTCATCTCTCTCTCTCCCTCTCTCTCTCCCTCTCTACTTAGTGAGACCCTCCTCAACTTTGTGAGACCCAGTTTCAAAATAAAGTATAGAAAACAGGGCCGGGGGTGTAGCGCGGAGGTAGAACGCCCCTGGGTTCAATCCCCAGTACCACACACACACAAAAAAAATACATGAAGAAAACTGACTGGGATGGAAATGGGCAACGCCCAGTCAGACATGTCATCCCTAATGGACTATTGGCTCCTTGAGGGTATGAACTAGAACCTACCGCCTTCTGGCACAGAGGAAACATTCAAAATCCTTATTGAACTATGCATTGGAATTAATTCAACATTGACACTGTTGCTAAAGTGTGATCCAGTGCACTTTTCAGTGCTATGCACACTTTTCCATAGCACTCACTTAAAAAAATTATTTTAAAAAGGAGGAAAAATAAATTTTTACGGATTTAGATTTTTATAAGGGAAACATTTTCTTCCTTTTCTTTTCTTTTTCTTTTTTTTTTTTGTGGTACTGGGATTGAATCCAGGAATATTCTACCTCCGATCTACACCTCCAGCCCTATTTTATTTCTTAGTTTGAAACAGGGTCTCGCTAAGTTGCTGAAGCTGGTCTCAAACCTATGATCTTCCTTTCTCAGCCTTCCAAGTACTGGAATTACAGGCATGTGCCACCACACCTGGCCAGGAAACACATTTTAATATGCTTCAAGGGAGACATATTTTCAAATTATTTAGCATCTCTACTCAACATTAGGTAATAGTTAAGCATTTTTCTTCATAATTTTTCAAGATTTGTTTTTACTTATTCCTGTTTGCATATAGCCCTCAAGGGCTTCTCTACATTCTAGCCAAAAAAAATCATATTTTGGCTATTGGTTATAAACAGTGCAGTGATTCTTTTATTTTATTTATTGATATCCCTTATATATCATTAATTTAATACAATGAATGATAAAAATATTTATAGAGTTAAAGTATTTATTAAGAATATAATGGTATCGAGTACCAAATTTTTATGGTTCTATGATTGCCAATATTTCTCATTTTTGAGTGCCAACAATTATTTTTCAGCATACAGAAAAACATACATAATGGAATAGGTTGGATTGATATGCTATCGGGACCACAAGAAAATTTGTAGCATGCATTTTTTAGTACTTAAACCAATTGTACATGTGGAGAACATGTAGAAATCCAGGGAAAAGAACAATTTTCAAAGCACAGCATATGAAGAGAAACATGATCATCACAGATCCCAGGTCATATTCATTTTCATCTTTTTTCACACCAAACCTGTTCTCTTCCTATATTTTCCAAATTAAGACATGAAGCTACGATATTGCTATTCTTTTCCCACAAATTATAAAAACCTTCCTTTACTATTTCCCACATCTGTAGTCCTAGGGATTCTATATTGGGGTTCCTTGCAAATATGACTGCTCACTCCTGCTGCTCCTTTAACTCAGTCTCCCAGAGTTTCTTTGACCATTGCAACATATTTCCTAACTTCATTCTCTAACACTCAACTCCAGCTCTCTGATCCATCACCCACACTGCTGCCGGAGTTCATCCAGTTTCCACCTTAAAAGCCACCACTGGCTCCTTACTACCTGCATGTTAAAGTTCAAAGCCTTTGGAATGACACCAAAGGCCATTGACAGTTGGTCCACTCCGCTCACCTTCTCATTAACTCACTGTCCTGTCACCCTGCATGGCTGCCATGTGTTCCTTGATTCACAATTTCTCATTGCATAGAAAATAATATTTCAGACTATCGTTAATACTTTCTTATCCACATTTTTCAAACTCAATTTAAATCTTATCTCCCTCTGGAGAGTTAGTCAATTATTTATTGATGGACTCCTGCCTCACACCTAGTTCACACCTGTACTAAGGCTCATTTGTAGGTGGACATTGATTTATATGCCTCTCCTCCTTTCTCATCCCTCCACTAGACTGTGAGCTCCTGGAGGTAGCATCTAAAATCTATTTAAGTTATGTTTTTCTCAGTTTCAATAGAATTTCAACACAGAGTATATGTGATAAATTGCATTTTCTTCAGAAAAGTCACTGCTACTCTCTATGGAAAAACCACAGATCCCAGGATCATTCAGTTAGGTTCAGCCATGTGACTTCTTTTGGTCAATGGTATGTGAACGGAGGTGATGTGTGCCATTTGTAAGCAGAATCCTTAAGAAGAAGCACGTGGTCCCCCCATGCTATTTTTGCCTTCTACAAAACGGGCATATCCCAAAAGGAGATGCTCTTTCAGACTGAGTCTCAGAATGAAGATGACCTGGAGCAGAGTCATAGGCCACCTGCAGTGAATATGAAGGCTGGGCACCAAATAAGCCTTTGTTCTATACCCTTTGATATATTGGGACTATCATTGCCCACAAAATGATTTAGCTAAGACAGATCTATAATAAGAAAAGAAGGAAGGCTCTAGAGATATACAAGATAAATTTTAGTTGGAGAATTCCAGAGGCGATTTTGTTTTAAACTTAACCTTCTGTTAAAAGAAAGAGAAATTAAACTTTCATGAGTTGCTAATTGTGAGAAATAATGGGAAGTGTGGTTGAAAGAAGGGGAAAAGGTAGATTGCAGAGTAGGTGTATATATTTTTGATAATGTGATCTTGGGAAGAAAATGAGGGTAAATTCTTGTAAGATGAGCATGTTTTGAAGATGTCTTCAGGAAAATTTAAAGGTCTCTAGGTATCTGCTGGGAGGTATTTTGAGAATGGATACATAAAGATTCTTCCTATAGTTAAGCCAAGTCAGTAAGTTAAGAACACTGTCTGTATTTCAGTTGTCCACATCACTCTGTTTCTGCAGCCAAAGAAAAACTAGAAGACTAACTAAAGCATCCTGATTAAGATTTTTATGGACCGTCAATTCTCTTTACTCACTGTAATGTTCTGTAAACACACAGTAACACTAAATTAGTGAAGACTGACCATTACTTCTAGATAAAATACAGATTTAGGTTACTGTGAGCCTCTGGTTACAATATTTTCATCAACTAGATCAATACCTAGCATTGTTTTATGTGTGTTCCTTTTTGAAGATATCCTTAATGTATAGTTGATTCATTAACATTGAACTCTTAGTAAGCAGTATTTTATTCATTCCTGAATGCAAATTACATAATGTATGAATTTTCTATGTATATCACAGCCCACTTGTGCTTAAGGACACCAGACAACATATCAGCACTATCACTGGGGGTCATGCGAGACAGCAAAATCACCAACACAAAAATGTGAAAGACCTGGCACTAAATAGTCTATGAAAAAGACACTTTTTGTTGTATGGCAACTGCAATTAGAAGGCAGAGGGACAGCTTGTTCAACCTCAGATGGCAATATGCGTGCCAGAAGACTTCGGTATTTCACATTTCTGTGCCTATCTGTGAATGACTACAAAAATACCACCAGTATTGGTTTGGTTGTTGTAAATAAACTTTAAGAAGTAGATGAATTTGCAAATACTTATTTTTGCAGTTCCGGAAATTGAACCAAGGGCCTTGCCTATGCTAGGCAAGTGATCTACCGCTGAACTATGCCCCCTAGCCCTGAATTTGCAAATATGGAATCTATCAATATTGATAATCAATTGCATAGCAAAAAATGGAAAAAAAGAATGAAATAAATTATAAGGAGAATGGCAAAATGACCACTAGTGATATTAAGGAGAAATTAGATAGATGGATGGCAGATGGGTAGATAATATATCTAGAAAAAATGCTTTAAATGTTGTAGTTTTTCAATAAATGTTAGTTTCTTTCCCTATCTTTCTCCTTTTTTCCCCTTGCTCTGGAAAATATGCCAGGCAAAGCATTGAAGTGGTGCCAATATTTGGAAGGGCCACTCTATCAAAGTAATAGAAAGCATCAGGTGGTAGAAAGGTAAGTTCAGGATTTTCTTAGCATTTCATTTTACTTTTGAATTTATGACTCTTAGAGATGCCATGTCATCTTAAAGAAATCTTAAAAGCACATGTTTTTAAAAATAAGAATATTTCATAATCTAAAGTCAATACAGCATCTTTTAAGTTGGTCAGCATCAAACATGCTTTCTTGAGACTTATATAGTAGATATTTTCATTAAATTTAAATAGAATGACACTGTTATGTCATATGGATGTTGGGATTTTCTGTTTCTGCACTATCTCCTTCATGGTTTTTATTTTGCTGTTGATTGGAAATATATGGAACAAAAAAATTTTAAATTCACAACCTGAACATGTAAGGCTCAGAATAAAGCATCATCTTTTTTCTAAATTCTTAAACATGGAAATTTATATCTGAAAGAAACAAAGATAGAGGATAGAAGAAAAAACACAATGAGAGATGAGTAAATTAACAAGCTCTGATCCTAATACTTTTCTTTCATAGAAATCTTACCTGCAAGTAACTTTATTAAGACAAGCTTTTTACAATCCCCATGAAATTCAGTGAATGAATTGTGAAGGATAAATTGGGCCCATTATGATCTTATATTTCTTATGTAATATTCATAATCATAGCATTACATAAGAGTGAGCCAACATTAACAAAAGGAACAATTTAAATTGCCACTTCCTTGGAGAATGGGGCTCTGCCTGACAAACAGCACTTCCTGTCCCATTTGCAGCCCGCCCATGCATCTCCTGCGGTGCCAATGAGACCCACACTCCCTATCAGGGATATAATAAACTCTCCACAACACGGCGAGGAAAGGAGGCAAACAAGCCCACTGCATTTCAACTTGTCAGCTTTAAATAAAATCTTCTGCAGCTGAAAATGAGAAACTTGAGGGAAGATAACGTGTGAAGTAACCAAATTCAACACTGGGACAAAACATATTGCATTACAGATATTTTTCTCCTGATCTGCCACAAAAGTTTTTAAAATTTCACCACAGATAACTTTTAATGAGATATCTTGTCAAGGAGACGTAGAGTAAGAAATGGTTCATTTTGTTTATTTATTTTTTTTCTCCTCTTTTACCCAATGTTGCCTCAGGAAATATTGCAAGTCACTGCAAATTCCTGTAACACCTCTATAGCCTTTGCAGCAATTCCCAATTACCAAGTGTGTGTGTATATGTGTGTGTGTGTGTGTGTGTGTGTGTGTGTGTGTGTGTGTTGCTGACAATTGCACCCAGGGGCATTCTACCTTTGAACCACACCCCCAGCCCTTTTTATTCTTATTTTTATTTTGAGACAGGGTCTTGCTATGTTACTGAGGATTTTGCTAACTTGCTGAGGCTATTCTTGAACCTGTGATCCTCCTGTCTCAGCCTCCCAAGCACTGGGATTACAGGTTTGCACCACCACACCCAGCCTCATTTACCAACTTTTTAAGTCAGAATTGGTATAGCAGAGCATACTGGAAAGTGTATTCTCTTTGTGATAATTTAATTCATTACTTATATATCCCAGTATTGGTCTTAGATGCCAAATATTGGATCATGCTCTCTGCCAAAAAAGAAAGGAAGGAAGGAAGGAAGGAAGGAAGGAAGGAAGGAAGGAAGGAAGGAAGCAAGCTAGATTAAGAACAAAACTGCATGCAAAGGAAAATAGCATTGATGAGGTAAACAAAGCTTGATAACAGAAGTCTCTTCCCTCGCCCTCTCCCCAGTGTCCACTGCCCTCTTTCCCCCAGCACAGGTTCAAACAACCCCCTGCTTTGCATTCTGGGGGTACACTCTATTCTTTCCTTCAATTCCTTCTATATACCTTTTCTTACTTCTTTTGTGTTACCTTTTTCAAATTTCCCTTTATTTGTATTTCCTTAAAGAGCACTTACAACCTCTTCAGGAGATTGACAGTACCACAGGGTCCCAGTAAAAAACACACAGCTCATGCTGCCTGGATTCCAGTGGGAGAGAGGAGCCCAAGTCAGACACCCCCTTGTCCTGAGCTCCCTAGCAGGCATCCAAATTTTATCTAAACCACTTTCCTTGTGTTTTATTTCAAGTATTGTATCCTAAGTAGTTTTCAAATAAGTTTAGAGTATATTTTCTTATTTCATTATATTTTATTATACTATTATAATATGAGCTCTCCAATTTCATCCTCTTTTATTTTAAATATCCCAGATTCCTGCTCTGAGTGATCAATGCATACAATGATAGTACGGTTGGTAAATATGAACCCTGTCACTGTCCTTGAGGGCCCATTGTTATGTTCTTTCACTCACACTAATATAAGATATGATTTGAAATATATATTTTAAATGTGTTTGAGAAGTTCCACAGATAGGAAAGAGTATATGGACCATGGACTACAGAGATTTCAGTTTGAGGCTCTGACAAACCAACACTTAACAGAATGACTATGACCAGCAAGTTTTTTTTTAACTTCTTTGTAATGCACTTGTATAATGGAAACAAAAATGGATATCATATTGTAAGATGGTTAAATTAATGTTAGGAAGGGTTCGGGAATATTTTTTCTTTCTTATGTCATGATAGTTTTAAGGATTATTATAAAGTAAAAGAAAAGAATATATTGAAAGTTAATTTGACCTAACAATGAAAAATCCAGTAGAAGTGTGATATATTATACAGCTTGCATGCAAAAATTGATTTTGCAACTAGTAAAATTCTGCCAGGAAGCACCAGGTTATTTTCTGCAGGTCAAGGTAAGTGAGGTTAGTGCCTTCTAATACTCTGAAACCAAAAGTTTCCTTGGTGTTATTATACTTTTCAACTTTAACAAGCTGCTATCTGTGTGTGTGTGTGTGGTGTGTGTGTGTGTGTGTGTTACTGAGAATTGAGCCCAGGGGCATTCTACTTCTGAACTACACCCCC
Organism: Glis glis; assembly: GCA_004027185.1. Taxonomy (NCBI): domain Eukaryota; kingdom Metazoa; phylum Chordata; class Mammalia; order Rodentia; family Gliridae; genus Glis; species Glis glis. The sequence goes on along the minus strand of PVJS01027350.1, from coordinate 5,125 downwards.
AGACCTATTTTTATTATTTATTTTAAAACAGGGTCTCACTAAATGGCTGAAGGCCTCCCTTAGTTGTTGCAGCTGGCCTCAAACTTGAGATCCTCCTGTCTCAGCTTCCTAACATACTGGGATTACAGGTGTGCTCCCCCCATGCCTGGCTGCAAGCTGCTCTCTTAACAATGGCCGAGGTGTAATGCATGACTATCCTGTGATTTACTCAGAAGGTGTCTAAATTGAGGTTTTCTGTTTCCCCACAGTGATGGCTGGGCTGACAGGTACGACGTGACAGACGGGTACCAGCGAGAAGCTGTTGGTGGAATCACAATCAAGCTCCAGTCCCCTGATGTCAAGTGGTTTGATGATTATTACCTGAAGCTCCGGCCAGAAACGAACCTCCGCAACCCCTGGTTTCAAGAATTTTGGCAGCATCGTTTCCAGTGCCGGCTGGAAGGGTTTGCACAGGAGAACAGCAAATACAACAAGACTTGCAATAGTAAGCAGATTTATTATGCCATTTTAAGTGTATAAGGCTAAGGCTCCAATTTAAGTAAGCCGTGTCGTGGGGATAGTGGCTGTCATTTGTTAGCGAGGAGGACTTTTACATAAATAGAGTAGGTATTGCCACTTAATGGTGATAAACAGGTTTCATTCCCACTCAGGAAAACATATCTGAGCAAGTGTTTACTCTATTGAGATTTAAATGATTCTATTATTTCTATTTATACCATTCAAGTAATTGGATATGCTTTTGTAAGGCACCGTGCTAAAGGGATCCAGAAATCACAGAAGTGTGGTGTGAGATTCTGTCTGCTTCTCTCCTACTTAATTTCCTGCTCACTTCTGTCCCAAATCTTTAGGCGCTTATTCATTTCCTTTGTTTTTATCTTTATATTTTCATTAGAAATATGTGAGAATAAATAGCCTTCTCACTTATGTTTCACAGTTTCAACTTTCCTAGCTACTTTTACATTTTTTCACATTTCTATCTTGCTTTGGAAAGACACACTTCTTAGCTCTCTTGAGATTTGGGAATCCTGTATCACTCTTGTGTTCCTGTTCTATGTTTGCGTACAGTTTATGGAGCTACCTTGGAGGAGTTATATGGAATAAGTAGTAGTTCTGTTCTCATTTCCTGTTCTGCTATACTAAAGAGTTGATGACGGCCTCACCAGTGTGTTTAAGGGAATTTTCCCAGTTGGTCTATATCATCTTCTGTACTAATGTTCTCTTTTCCACTCCTTTTTATCTGAAATGCCTCCATGCACAATAATGCTTTGTCTCTTCCTTTGCTAGAGGTCTTGCTTAGATATAGTCGTGAAATACCATTTAATTGATTTCCATGGAAATATGATTTCTATGGAAACTGTTCTGTAAAATCCTCCTCTTGATCCTACTGCAGCAGCTCTGTGTCTGGTCAAGCACTGTGATGCAATCTCACTGCTCGGAATCTACTCCTCACTGTTGCCATCATGAAAAGCACTCTTCTAGTCCCCCTGTGGATGCTATCTGACAGCAGATACTGCTACATAAACATGGACATAATATATAATACCTCTGTTATCTTTCTCAATGGGGGATGTATTACTATCATTTTCATTTTAAGGATGAAAAATAAAACAAGTTTTAAAGGGACAAAATCACTTCCTCACAGTCACGTGCCTTTTTACTAAGTACTGCAGCGTACAATTAAACACAGGTTTGTCTAGAGTTTATCCAATATGCCTTATATATTATATTAAAATTATCATCAAATTTTTATTATATAATGATCAATATATGTCAGAGATACATGAAAAATAATTCTTGAACCAGGCACAGTGGCACATGCCTGTAGTTCCTGCTACTAGGAAGGCTGAGGCAGGGGCCTGAGCCCATAATGTACCATCCTGGGCAACACAGTGAGAACCCACTTAAAAAAATCTTAAAATCATTTCTGTGTGACTATAGAATGAAATCATAGACAACCAGATATTCACGACCCACTTCTTTCAATCCTTGTTTGTTATTTGCTCAAATGTCCTTTTAGCATCTCATCCTTGTCATGTATGAGAATTCAAGTTGTTCCATACCCTGTCAACACCTGATTTGTCTTTAGATAGTCCTAGAGTGTGGTTCATTCAGATTGTTTTGAATGACTCTTTCATGATTATACAATTAAGTTTATCTTCATATGCATATTGGATAGCTGGTGTTCTCAGCTGGGTACCTTGAAGCACACCTGCAATCAAAGTACTTGGGAAACTGAAACAGGAGGATTGCAGATTTGAAGCTGGAGCATGGTAACTTAGCAAGGGGCCCTGTTTCAAAATAAAAAATAAAAAGGGCTGCTAGGTGGTGTGGTTCAGAGATAGAATGTACCTGGGTTCAATCCCCAGTATCACACACACACATGGTTGGTATGTGCTTTTGTAAAGTGTTTAAGTCTTTCGAACATGTCTTGAGTTAATTATCTTTTTAATATTTATTTTAAGAATTCTTCATATACTATAGATAGGATTCCTTTGTCAGATATATATATATGGATTAGTCCAATCAGAGACTTGACTTTTTATTATCTTTCTATTTCTCTCATTGGTTATTTATTTTGTTTGGAAAACTTGTTTTTTTAATTCTTTATCTTTTATTTTTTCCTACCTCCTTTTGTATTAATCAATAAATTTTATTATTCTCTTATCATGTTTTTTCCATTATAAATCATTTAAAGTTATCAAATATAAATTACCAAATGAGTCCTTAATTTAATATAAATTATTTTCAATTGCTTCTTGTTCACAGTTAAAAATCTTCCAAATATTTAACTCTATTCCCTGATACTCTAGTTTTATCACTGACTTATAGTTTTTATATAAATATATATTACAGGGCTTTATTATGATGGTTGCCCTTGTCATACTGACCACTAACTGATTTCAGTAAGTTTTATTAAAATTTCATAATTGTGGAAGATTCAAATTATAAATTACATTAACAATAAATTTAACATCAATAATATCTCTTGCATATTTAATCTAATAATAAAAGCTATAGAGGACTAAATTAAAATTCTTTCCTAATAACTATATGCTATTCCATTTTTCAGTTGGTTTAAGAACTATTTCCTTTACAGCCACACTCTGTCACCTACTGACATTCACTTACTGTCTCCTTTCTATGATTTCTCCCTGTCACCTCCAATAGTTTCCATAAGTGTCACTTATGATATTAACACACAGACAATTTCACCTAGATGCCCTAAGGGCAACTCAAAGTTGTATATCTAATATTAACCTCATTATAATTCCTGGAATCACCACCCCAAACTTTGGGTTCCTCCTTTTTTTATGCCCAGTTTCAGTAAATGATACACTCATCCTCACCATCTCCTATGATATAGGAGTGAGTAACACTCACCTACTCCATCCCCACAGCCAAGTGATGAACAAATACTGTTGATGCTACTGTTGGGGCATTTGCCATATCTGTTCCCTTTTTTCACTGCTACCTAAATTCATGTATTTGTACTACTCTTGTAGCTTAATTTTTATTATCTCTCACATCAGTATTATAATTTCCTGATATAGTTATTTTGATACCAGCTTCTCCTTTGTCTATTTATGCTGAAAATTAGTCTCAAGAGTGCTCATCTGAGAAACTAATCTCATCATGTTATTCCCATCTTTGAAGAACTTTTTTTGTTCTCTGATGTCTGCAAGAAGAAACCAACTCTATTTCTCCAGTCAAAACTCTTCCAATTAGTCATTTCTGTTATTATAGTCTCACCCTGTATTCCTTAAATCCATGAAGTCTATGCTCCAGCCACGTCACAGACTGTGATCTTCTGTTTAACGTGGCACACCTATTTGGCTGCCTGTGCTTCTCCATGGGCTGATTTTACTCAGTGAAACGTCCACCTCAAGATATTTGTCATTCCAATGCATTTACATTTTCATGATTTATAGTCACCGAGTTGTCTGCTCTCACTGAGCCTCTGTTTCCTTCACATTACAGTATCTTTGTCTTCTTTTTATTACATACCAATTGAACACAGATTCACTCCCACCTTTTATTTTTTTATGTTCCAAGTTACTACTCATACGAGCATCTATGTGGGTACCAAACTATTGTAAATAAATGAGGATGAAGTAACAGAGCAACATAATAGTACCTTAGCCAGGAGGGTTTTTTCTGGATTGTAGTTATGTTCTATTTATTGATCCAGTGGTGGTTCTTGGGATGTATTTACTTTGAGAAAAAGTCACACACAATTCTGCTTTTTTGAGGGGGCACTAGGGATTGAACTCAGGGGCATTCTCCCTCTGAGCTACACCCTCAGCAACCTGTGACTCTCCTGTCTCAACCTCCCAAGTACTGGGATTATAGGCATATGCCACCACACCCAGCTACAGTTCTGCTTTTTAAACTTTTTAAAATGTTTTACTTTACTAAGAGTTTACCTTAACAACCATTCCGTGACCCCACAAAGTACTTTGGCCATCATATGCAAAAAGAACTTGTGCTCTAATGTTTCTCCACAGTGCTCAGCCCCACATACCCCCCACTCACCATGTTGCACTGTTTCCCGTTTCTTCTCTGTAACATTTGCCTTCACACTTCTCAGCATTTCCACACACAAAAACAAATATCTCTGCATTTAATAAGTAGAGCTGTTTAGTTATTTTGTGTTTCCTCTACCCCTTGAAGAGGGGTAGGTACTCACCTTTAGAACCCAAAACTAGTAATAATTACTTTGCCACACAGAAAGTCATTGATTCCAGAGAAAACAAAGACACCATCCCCACAGAGCCAAAGCAGCTAGAGTCAATAGGAATGCTTCCTACTCTATTACATCGACATTTAAATAGGACTTTCCATAGTGTTATACCAGCATGTAAATACTTCAGTCATCTTTCTCCATTAAATTATAACTTTCTGGAGGAGAGGTTTTGTCTTATCTGTTTTTCCAACATGATGCTTTATATCTATAGCAATTTTTTTTTTTTTTTTTGCGGTTCCAGGGATTGAACGCAGGGGCGTTCTACCTCCGCGCTACACCCCTGGCCCTATTTTTTATACTTTATTTTGAAACCGGGTCTCACGAAGTTGCAGAGGGCCTCACTAAGTAGAGAGAGAGAGAGAGAGAGAGAGATAGAGAGAG
>PVJS01027349.1:0-26309 GCA_004027185.1 Glis glis | reverse complement strand
AGAATGCCCCTGGGTTCAATCCCCGGTACCACAAATTAATTAATTAATTAATTAATTAATTAAAAAATAGGGCCAGGGGTGTAGCACGGAGGTAGAACGCCCCTGGGTTCAATTCCCGGTACCGCAAAAAAAAAAAAAAGGTATCATGCCTCTTGCCTTGTAGAAGATTATCACTAGACATGACACATTCATGGGTATAAAGTGTCTGGCTGACTTTCAGATTTCCAGTGATATGTAATTCAATCACAGAAAAAATGAAGTCATGAATGTAACCAAATAGGAAATACACACAAAAACCTGGCATATTATCTGTCTTTACTAAGTATACTGAGGAGGTCTAGTTCATGGGCATAGGCTCCATAAATCTATATTTCTCTGACAATATTCGCTTCAACTGGGAAGAATCTACATGTGAAGAAAACTTAAAATTGATTTTATTAATTTATTTTTGTGGTACCAGGGATTGAATCCAGGGGCATTCTACCTCCAAGCTACACTCTCAGTCCATTTTTTTAGTTCTTTTGTTTGTTTTTTTTTTGTTTTGAAATAGGCTCCTGCTAGGTTGCTGAGAGTCTTGCTAAGTTGCTGCGATTGGTCTCGAACCTTCAATCCTTTTGTCTCAGTCTTCCAAGTACTGGGATTAGAGGTATGTGCCACCATTCCTGGCTTAAAATTGATTTTAGATGGTGACACCAAACAAGAAAAGAACATGTGATTGCATAGATAAATAGATGTACACTATTACTAGTTTTAAAAATTGTACAAATTGACCTGACTTTTTCCCAAAAATCTATATTAAATTGATGATGTATCTTGCAACTGATGGCATCTTATAATATATTAAATATGGTAATCCTAAGCCTTTCCCACCACTGGCTAGTACCACACGTACTCATGTTGATGCTATCTGCGACATTAGCTGACTGGGCTGATTCAAAATTAGCAGTGGCAGGCAAAATATATGGCCAACGAACATTCAACCGTGTTAGTGATTAGGAAGACAAAGGTCAAGGCTACAAAGGAAGACCATCTTATAATCATTCATTTGGGCAGAAAATGTAAATGTCTGACAATACCTAGTGTTACAGAGAATGTGGAGTCACAAGATCTCATCTATATTCCTATAAAAATGGTTGGATAGGTTCACATAAAGTTAAACATGCACATATCTTGTGACCTAGAAATTTCATTCCGGCTCCAGGAGTCTCTTGCATGTGTGCACCACAAATCAAGTACAAGGAAGGGCTAGCTCAGCGTGCAACTCCCACCACTGCACAAATGCCTTCCCCAAGACAGTCACGGAACGTCAATGTGCAGTCCAAGTGTTTTATGTGTCCTTCCTATTTTGTCAGCTTACTGATTTATCAAGATAAAATCTTAAGCGACACTGACATATTTGTACAACGATGAAGAACACAGTGACCAGTGGTGTAGTTTGGTGCCCCTGTCTCCATTTGTGCTAAGTCACCTGCAGTTTTACACACTGCTGCTTTTGCACCATAGGTGTGGGAAGGGCAAGTAATGTCTTAGAAGTATTATGAAAGTAACTTTGATCTTACAGATTCCCTGAAAGGATTAGGGGGCCCACAGGGGCAGGCGACACGCTGAGGATGCTGCGATACGATATTCCAATATATGAATATACTACAATTTAGTTATTCTAATGTTGGTGCACATGTGGGTAGTTTCCAATTTAAGGTTAGTACATATGGTGTATAGAAAGCTTTTAAAACAATTTCCTGCCACATAAGAAAATGTACTTAACCTAGTGCCTGACATGCAGGGTAGGCCCAGGCTGGCTTCCATCAATGGCAGAACTGGGGGCCCCTGGAGGTCATCCAGACCTGCGCCTAGCAGGACCCCTGGGTTTCCCACCTGCTCTGGGCAAACAGCTATTTCCCTGGGGTGGCTTCATTAAGGAAAGATTGCCCGTGGGTCCCCAAAGTGAGGCTAGCTTCCTCCCTTGCCATGATCCAGGCCCAGGAAGGCAGGGCCCAGAGTCTATGGCACCAGGGCTGAAAAGCCAGAGGGCTTTCCCTTCCACAGGTATGTGATTAAATGACCACAGTCTTGTCACAAGTAGGATTTCAAAGACTAGCCTGGCCCCACCAGTACTCCTGAGGTTGCCTCCGGCGGGCTGCTAACCCCGGAAGCCAGAAGGCAGAAGGTAGACGGTAGTAGAGTTGCTTACAGGGACAGAGAAATTTAAACTTAATTAAGAGAGAATATTAAAATTGAACAAATTGGAGCCGGGTGTGGTGGCACACACCTGTAATCCCAGTACTTGGGAGGCTGAGACAGGAGGATTGCAGGTTCAAGGACAGCCTCATCAATTTAGCAAGACCCTTAGCAATTTAGTGAGACCCTGTTTCAAAATAAAAAAATAAAAGGGCTGGAGGTGTAGCTCAGAGGTAGAATGCCCCTGGGGAAGGGGAATTGATCAGCTGATTGAAACTACTAATGTGTACATTTCTACCAAAAAAAAAAAAAAAAAAGATTCCTCAGGACCGAAGGCTGATGGGCCACCAGCAATGAGATAAGGCAGGAATAGCCCTGTGCACACCGCCTCTGGCTTCAATGCCCATGTCTCTGTAGCTTCAAATCTCACCCTGAAACGCCATACAGCTGAGACAGAGAGACCCAGAGACCTAGGACCCAGAGTCTGTCCTCCCATGGAGTGGCCTTCGATGCCCACTGCCACCCATCAAGCCTCAGCTTCCCCATCTATAAAGAAAGACAGTGGGCCGCTGCCTGAAAACCTCCTAAGTTTTTTGTAAAGCTCCAGCAACACGGGGTCCTGTGGTAAAGGGCGAAATGTAAAGAGCCGCACAGTATGAGCTACTGCTCATGTTATTTTTGCTCACTGAGTGTGGCTGTCCCTGCCTGGGAGGTGGTGTGCAAGGCATGCCCAGCTGGCAGGAAATGTGGCCTTGGTGGGTCTGCAAGTGGCCTGTGATTCCAGACAGTGTGCCCAGAAGCCAGGTGTCCGCATGAGCGAATTCCCATGTGCTTGCAGGTATGGACGCTTACGCTTCACAAAAGGGCCTGCCTGGGTAGCTCTGGGCATGCCCAGTTGCAGGACCAAACATCCCTCCAGCCCATCTTGGAGCTGGGAAGCAGAATAAGGGACGAGAGCCTTAGGTCGGGAAAGGGCTTGCGGTGAGGATGCCTGCCTGACTGGGAAAAACAGCTTCTGTGACTTTAAAATTGTTTGACATCTTTGAGATTGGAAACAGAGCTCCCCAGCAGAAGGCCAGCAGTAGCTGTGGAATGCTGTTCTAATATAAAACTCACTCTTGGTGGATCTAAAGGGATACTCCCACTCTCCGCCTTTGGGGCTAAATCACCTATTATGGTCCTGGAAAAGGCCCCAGATCCTCTGGGCTGTGGGTTAGGAGAATAAGGCTATTTTCCTTCTCAAGGGATGCAGTCCCTTCTCCCAACTCAGCTGACCGGCTGACGCTGAGATTCCTGCCTGGATCCAGGACTGCGCTGGGGCTAGGGAGGAGCCGCCACTGTGTTTTGCCCTAGGCATCCTCTGGCCCAGCCCCTCGGGATGTGCCTGCCCAGGGCTCAACATCAGCAGCTGGCAAAGCCCAGGCTGGCAGCAGGCTCCACTCCGCCATTCTTTGCACCGCTCCAGGTTGCCTCCCTCCCCGGGATCATGTCAGGGTATGTGCCCACTGTGCGTGTTCACAGGGGAGGCTAAGCCTGGATGCTCTACTTCCTCCGCCTGGTCCATTAGCTCCCTGATGGGAAGGCGTCTCTTCCCACCGTGGGGTCCCTCCTTGCAGCCTGAGCACTCTCCACCTGGGCCCGGCGCTCGCATTGGTCAGGTCCTCTGCTCAATGCAGGCTCTGGAGCCAGGGAGGGCAGGGTTGAATCCTAGTCTGCTATTTAGTAGCTGGGTTACCTGGGAAAAGCTCGTAGGCCTTTCTGATTCCTAATTTCTTCTACTGTAAAGTGAGAATAGTAAACTACGCCTGGTGGTACATGCCTGTAATTCCAGGGACCCGGTACAATGAGGCAGGAGGATCTCAAGTTTGAGGTCAGCCTTTACAATTTAGTGAGACCTCATCTCAAGATTAAAAATATAGCTGGGTGTGATGAGAGGCTGAGACGGGAGGATCCCAGGTTCAAGGCCAGTCTCAGCAACTTAGTGAGAGCCTCAGCAACTTAGAGAGACCTGTTTCAAAACAAAAAATAAAAAGAGCTGGGGGTGTAGCTCAGAGGTAGAACATCCCTGGGTTCATTCCCCAGTACCAAATAAAATAAAATAAAAAATAAAAAGGGCTGAGGCTGCAGTTCAGTGGTAGTGTCCCTGGGTTCAATCCCCAGTACTGCAATAAAAATAAATAAATAAGTAAATAAATAAATAAAATTTACAAAAGGGAATACTGATCACAGACATTATTTTGAGGTGTCAAAATAATGTAATGAGCTACAGTAAATATAACAGTCTAGCACAGCAGCTCTCAAAGGGTCTCCAAGACCCTTTCAGGATAGCTGTGAGGTCAAAACTATTTTCATGAAAATACCAAGTTTTTTTATTTTTGCCTTTTTTACTCTCATTTTCTCACGAGGGTTCAATGGAGTTTTTTTTTTTTTTTTTTTTTTTTTTTGCAGTACTGGGACTTGAAGCCAGGGGCATTCTACCTCCGAGCTATACCCCCAGCCCTATTTTTTATTCTTTATTTTTAAATAGGGTCTCACTAAGTTGCAGAGGGCCTAAGCAGCTGAGGCTGGCCGCAAACCCGGATCCTCCAGTCTCAGCCTCCCAAGTACTGGGATTACAAGCATGCACCACCACGCCCGGCTGATTCAATGGAGTTTTCTAAAGGGAATGTGTGGTGTGTATCCTTGTTTTAAAATTTTTCCAGTTTCAATTTATGACATGGTAGGTGTCAGTAGACATAATCCACATAAACAAATGCTCTCTGGGGCGTCTATGATATTTATGGATATAAATGGGTCCCAAGACCAAAACGGGCCTAGCACTACACTGAGTGGAGAGCGGCTTCTCTTTTGATTGCCGGTGAGCCGTCCTCCTTACCCTGTGATCCTATTCCTTGACTCAGCGGGCCGCATCCTCTACAGCATAAAGGATGAATGTTATTGTTTATTTCTCCCATCCCCCTCTCTCTCCACCTTCACATGTGAAAAGATTCTAACAGCCCCGTCTGACACCTTGGCTTTGGTTCCTTTTCTCATGGTGCTGTTACCCACGAGCAGCAGCGCCCATCAGGAAAGCATATTAATATGGTAAGAAGCTGACTTCCTCCTGGTCAAATAGGTTGGGTTGTTCATGAAGACTGTGCAGTCTCAGGGAAGGGTAAAGTCAGACTAAGACCTGTGGGCTTGCTCTGGCTGGACGGTAGCAGGCATGCCCAGGAATGTGGCTCTGGCCTTGACAGTCAGCCAAGATCAGCTTTCTTTGTCTTCAGCCTCGGGAAGTCCAGATGCTCAGACGCCTACATCAAGCAACTGTGTCATCCCTGAGCTCCAATGTGATCTATGAACTTGTGACTGCACGTTACTGTATCAGCAGGGTTTGGTCAGAAAAACAGAAGCTACTCTAGGTACTTAGAGGAGGAAGAGGCTTACTATAGGGAACCAGAGACATCCACAAGCTTTGGAAGAACAGTCAGAAAGGTTGCATTCCAATCTGGAAGTTCCGAGAGCCCATGGAAGTGGCCAGGAACGGGCTCAGCTCCCCAAAGCACCAAAGTGGGAGGCGCTCGGGGAGATGCCCCAAACCACAGGAATTTGCTGCTACCCTCACTGCCTCTGAAATGCTGGATCCTCCTCTCTTCTGCATCCCCAAGGACCAAGTGAACACAGTACGGGGCAGTTCACTCTGAAGCCTTCTAGCAGGGAGTTCTGAGAAGTGTTTCCAGGCTTCTTGCCCCTGTTTTAGGTGATTGCTTAGGACAAAGAATCAGCAAACAATAGCTCTCAGGATTGCGGATCACAGTCAGTCTGTGAGACAATGTTGGTAGTATGAACAGAGTTAGTGCTTGGGAAGCTGAGACAGGAGGATTGCAAGTTCAAGGCCAGCCTCAGTAACTTAGTGAGACCCTCAGCAACTTAATGAGACCCTGTTTCAAAATAAAAAATGAAAAGGGCTGGGGGCATAGCTCAGAGGTAGAATGCCCCTGGGTTCAATCCCTAGTACTAAAAACAGACAAACAAAAAAGTATATAAGATTACATGAGTATAGTGATGAAAAACTAATGAATACTATTAATATGATACAAAAATAAATATTTTGAATAATTAAAAAATTAGGGAGAGCTGGGCATGTAACTCAGTGGTAGAGCCTTTGCCTAGCATGTACCAGGCCTTGGGTTCAATCGACAGCACCAAAAAAAAAAAGGGAAATAGTTAATATAAATGTTAGAAGAAATGTATTATCTAGATATGTTTAGAAAGCATATGAAGTTTGTCTTACTAAAATAATTTATAAATTATTAATAATATTAGCCAGGCATGGTGGCGCACGCTTGTAATCCTAGTACTTGGGAGGTGGAGACCAGAGGATCCAGGTTTGCGGCCAGCCTCAGGTACTTAGTGAGGCCCTCTGCAACTTCGTGAGACCCGGTTTCAAAATAAAGGATAAAAAATAGGGCCAGGGGTGTGGCTCGGAGGTAGAACGCCCCTGGGTTCAATCCCCGGTACCACAAAAAAAAAAAAAAATTAAAGATGATAGTAGAGATTAGTTTACATGATAATTATAATCCTTGTAAAACTATTTTATTCACTAGCATTTAAACATCATGAACTATAATTTTAGCTATTTAACTTTTTTAGGGAAAATATTTCAAGAACATATTCTATTTGGAAATTCTTCACATTTTATAAGGGTTATTTGAAAGCAGATGTGAGCTTTGCCACTATGTTAGTCAGCTTTTCATTACTGTGACAAAATACCCAAGAAAATCAACTTAGAGAAGCAAAGATTTTGGCTCATGGTTTCAGCCCATGGTCTTCTGACTCCATTGCTGTTAGGCCTATAGCAAGGCAGAAACATCTTGGCCAAAGGGCATGGTGGAAGGAAGCTGCTCATCTCATGGCAGCCAGGAAGCAGAGAGAGAGAGAGAGAGAGAGAGAGAAAGGAAGGATGTAGGGACGAGATACAGTACCCAGGGGCACAGCCCCCAGGACCCACTCCCTTCAACCAGGTCCTGCCGCGGACAGTTTCTAACACCTCCCAATAGACCATTTAGATATGAAGGTATCAGCGGATTGATCCAGTAATGAGGTTAGCGCCCTCAGGATCCAATCACTTCCCAAAGCCCCACCTCTGAATATTGCTGCCCTGGGGACCAATGTTCAGAAAAAGGCTAGCGCTCTACCACCGAGCTATAGCCCCAACCCTCAAGTTCTTAATTTTATCTCATCTTAAAAATCCCTTTTGCCGTGTTATTAGGTTGTGAACATCTTTTGGGGCCACTATTCTGTCTACCACAGTCATCAATCATAAAATTATGTTACTGAAAAGTATTTTCCTAGCTGGGCATGGTGGTGCACACCTATAATCCTAGTACTTTGGAGGCTGAGACAGGAAGATCACAGGTTCAAGACCAGACCAGTCTCAGCAATTTAGTGAGACTCTCAGCAACTTAGTGAGACCCTATTTCAAACTATATATACACACACACACATATATATGTTCATATATATGTTCATATATATATATATATGAACTACTATCTGTCTCTATAGATTTGCCTTTTTCTGAAATTATTATATAAGTGGAATAATAAAATATGTAGTGTTCAATAGTGATGAGATTTGGGGGTGAGGGATATGGTTCCCAGGGCTCTGTGTCAGAGAGACAGGAGGAGGAGGAAGTCGGAGAGTCAGCTCTGCAGCCTGGCTCAGGGACAAGGCCATCCCCATGGAGTAAGGAGCTAGCAGCAGAAAGAGAAAGGGCTGTGAGCTTAGGAGGACTTTAGGAGACACTGGACATGCAGCAGAGGGTGGCTTGGAAGGAGCGGGCATTTCCATGGCTCAGACACTCGTGACTTGGGAACGACTGGGCCATGTGGATACCTTCGGTTGCACAGGACCATTAGTGACAGCCTTTAGGGTGAGTTAGGGGGCAGCATCCCTGTCTGGGAAGACCCACAGGGCACAGCGGGCAGGGCCAGGGGAGGTACTGTGCTGCTGGGCTGGGGAACAAGCCACATACGCAGTGTGGACAGGTTCACGCTCAGCGTTTGGTGAGGCAGACAAGCTTGTTCATAGCAAAGCAAGGATCTTTCAGAGAGCCACGTGCAGGCCCACGTGAATTCCTCTGCATCCCCCAATGCCTCCAGGGAGCAGCTGCTCACAGGATGAGCCCTGCCACAGGGTCTACGCAGGAGTTCACCCGGCCACAACACCCACAGCTCTCTTCTCGCAGGGTTTGGGAAGTTGAGAGCTGCAGGGGTGTCTGTCGTCTTCCCTGGCCACCCTAACTCCTGCCTAAGCCAAGAGGCTCACACTGCTCCTTCCCCACAGTGGGGGGACTGTGTAGGGTTTTGCCTTCCAGAGGCATTTCACGCATGCACAAACATGGATGTGTGGTCTGGTGCCCGGAAGTGCCAGCTTTCTCCATCAGGAAGAGTCAAGCCCAGTTTTGCTTTTTCTTTCCCATAAACTGTCTCCACAGGCACCATGGGAAATGGCTTCTGGGGAAATGCTCGGTTGTTGGGAGCAGTCGAGGCCTTTGGGCAATGCCCCCGTGTTCAAAAGCTGCCTGTCGCCCTGCTTTCCTTTGCCATGAGGGCTAGTGCTCCTTTGAACAGAACTTCCATGACAACCTCTGTTCAGGCAAGACCGGGGTCTCGGGTGAGAGACCAACTTTCTGAACTGCCCCTCAAAATCTAGGAGCAGCACTGAAGCATTCGTTTACAAAAAATGAAGAGTCAAAGACAGACTGCCCAGTTGTCATGGAATTTCTAAGAACATTAACTTGTGCCTAAGATAGTCCGTGCAACCTAGAAAATGCCAAGTGAGCATTTGAAAGATGAGTTTTGGGAACCATTTAAAAGAGGTATGGAGGGCTGGGCCGTAGCTCAGTGACAGAGCATTTGCCTAGCATGCAAGAGGCCCTAGGTTTGATCCCCAGCACAGCAAACACATAATAAAACAAAACAAAATAGGTATATGGAGTCTTCATCCAATCACCCCTTGTTGAACATATACATTTGATAGGCTCTACTCTAAGCACAGAGAATTAGTGGGATTGAGACTCAACTACACAAATGGCTGGACCAGGCGTATAATATGGAAAAAGATGAATATTAACTCGTCTTTTTGCTGTGATGGTGTAGAAAGTATGTGTTCTATAACCAAAATATGGAAGTGGAACATTTATCAATAGAATTCTAATGAGGATTTCTTCTTCAAGGTTTAAAGGGGAATCATCTGTCTAATTGAGCTGCTTACTTATTTATACCTCCACTTTGCTCCATAGGACTCTAAAAGGCTTAGCTTAGAGGCTGACGTGTTGGTTGAGGTCACATAGAGAGGCCACCAGATTTTGTTCCTCCTTCGCTCCCAGGGCCAGATCCTGGGAGGAGAGAGGGCAGGCTTCCCTAGGGCACCTGCTCCAGGGCCACCTGTGTGCTTATAATAGGGGTGGTGGCTGGCCTCACCCCGCACCTGCTGAGTCAGACTCTGGGGTTGAGGTGCCAAATCCATACTTCTCTAAAGCTCCCCGGGGAATTTACCAGCAAGTTACTTTGCCAAGGGTAATACTCATGTGCACCTCTGCCAGGTGCCTTCTTCTGTGTGAGGACATGGTTGGGAAGAGGGGAGGGGTGACTCCTCTCCTGGCCTAGGAGGAGGATGGTCAGGGGCACGTTCTATCCACAAACAAGGCTGGCTAAGTGCTGCTGGTGAGCTGGTCCCCATCACCGGCTGGGCAGGCACTGGCAGGGAGACTGGGAACAGGGTGTGAACTGTCCTCTATGGCACTGACTTTCCAAATGTAGTCCTTGGCCCAGCAGTGTGAGTGTCATTTGAGAATGTGATAGAAATGCAAACTCTGTGTGTGTGTGTGTGTGTGTGTGTGTGTGTGTGTGTGTGTGTGTGTCTGGGGATTGAACCCAGGGGCATTCTACCTTTGAGCTATACCCCTAGCCCTTTTTATTTTTTTGTTTTGAAACAGGATTTCACTAAGTTGCTGAGAGTTTCTCTAAGTTGCTGAGGCTGGCCTCAAACCTGCAATCCCCCTATCTCAGCCTCCCACATGCTGGGATTACAGGTGTGCGTCACCATGCTGGACTGAAATGCAAACTTTTGATCCCACTCCACTCTCTCTCAGAGACCCTGCTGGTGGGGCCCAGCATCTATGTGTGTTATGACTTAGATCTGAAATGCCCCCCAAAAGCTCCTGTGTTGAAGGCGTGGTTCCCAATGTAGCAGTGTTCGGGCAGGACCTTTGGGAGGTGACTGGACTGTGAGGGCTCTCACCCTGGGCTTGGGCGTGGCACTGACTGACAGGCTGGTTCAGACTTCCAGCAGGTGGGGCAAAGGCTGGACTCATCAGTGGTCTCTGTGTGTCCAATCGGCTTCCACTCCTGCTGGGTAAAAAGCTGGCTGGGTTAATGTAGAATCTTTTAACGTTGCTGGGCGTGGTGGTGCACATGTATAACGGAGACAGGAGGATCACAGGTTCGAGCCCAGCCTCAGTAACTTAGGGAGACCCTCGGCAACATAGAAAGACCCCATTTCAAAATAAAAAAATAAAAAGGTCTGGGGGTGTAGCTCAGAGGTAGAAGGCCCCTGGGTTTCATCCCAGTACCAAAACAAAAAGTTTTAACATTTGAATGTATAATGTGTGGTCTTAAATTTTGGATTTACTAAAGGCATTTGGGCTGGGGAATGGAGGGAGGTTCTTTGTCTCTATTTTTCAGTGATGAGAAGAAACTAAAGCTTCCCGATTGGAAAGAGCACTAGCCCTGGAGTCAGACATAGCTGGGTGGGGACGCCATTCCTGCTTCTTAGCATCTTTAAGAGCTTGTCCCTCAGCTTCCTTACCTTTAAAATGGAAGCAGTACAAACTGTATCACAGTTTTGTGAATAATAAATAAGATCGTGCATGTGATCTGCTCCAGCAGTGATTGGCACAGAGGTACTGAGAAATACTTGCTGCTTTCCTTTCGGTACAGAGGGTCCTTTGTCATACCATATAAACTCTGTGGGGACTTAGCATGCTGTTGATAAAATTATAGACATAAATAAGAAAACCCAAAATGCCAAAGTCCAAACTTGCAAACCAAGGTAAATTATTTTCTTTGCAGAAAGATTGTCCTGTTTACAAAGCAAACAGAAAACAACAAAATCCAACCAAAGCACCCCCGACCACCTGCAAAAAGCCCCTTTAAATAATTTATTCAGTCTTTTCAGGAACACATCTCTTAGATAACGCAAAGATTGAGTGAACACCTGGGAGTCACCAGCTCAGGACTGCCCCAGGTGGGAAGAGGAATTTGCCTGTTATATTAAAAAGAGTTAACCCTGAGCCTTTGAGATTAAAAAAAATTCACTTGGAGATTCTCATTCTCCCATTGCTCTGATCTTATGGCCATAAAGGGAAACAGCCATGAAACTACGAGAGTGCTTCTTTACCCACACGCAGTCACCGGGGTGGTAGCAATGTCTAGGTGTGTGGTCTACAGCAGCGTCAGGGTGGAAGCTCTGGACTGTCCGATGGATATCTCAAGGGTCGTAGCCAGGGTTTTGAGAGATTGCTAAGAATATGATTATCAATTTCGGTCATTTGGATGTCCTTAAGTTTAGGAACCAATGGAGGGGGGCTCCCATACATGATTTCAAATGGGGTGAATCCTCTAACATAAGGGGTACATCGTGCCCGTAGGAGGGCATAGGGAAGGAGGTCTCTAGGCTGAGTTTAGTTAAAGTTTCCTTTAATGTTCTATTCATCCTTTCTACCTGGCCTGAACTTTGGGGCCTATATGCGCAATGCAACTTCCAATCAGTTTTTAGGAGGGATGACACTTTTTGGGTTATTTTAGCTATGAAAGCTGGGTCATTGTCAGACCCCCTTCCTAAGGGAAGGCCAAATCGGGGAACCAGATCATTTAGTAATCTTTTTACTAATTCTTGTGCTGTTTCTCTTTTTGAGGGGAAAGCTTCTACCCATCCCAAAACGGTGTCTAAGAGACTAGTAGGTGCTTATATCCATATAGCCCTGGTTTTACCTCAGTGAAGTCTACTTCCCGTAACTCTCCAGGGTAGGTGTCTCTTGTCCATACTCTGGGCTGATGATTTTGGATTCTTCCAGCATTTACTTGTTGGCATGCCAGACATTGAGTGGTGATCCTTTGGACTGAGGATTCAAGGTTGGCTATATGGGATTGAGCCTTTAGAAGTTTGGTTAATTTGGCCTTACCCAAATGGGAGCTGTCATGAAGAGTCTTGATTAGGGTTCTTCCCAGGCTTCTTGGTACCAACACCCGTTGGTCCGGGAGGACATACCAGGCTGTTCCCTCATGTAGGGTAGTTCCCAATCTTTCAGCTTCCCTAAGATCTTCAGACCCATAGTTGGGATTAGGCGGAAGGAGGGGAGCCGGCATGGTGGCTATTATCCCTACTGGTTTTAGGGCAATCTCTCGGGCTGCTTTATCAGCCACGTGATTTCCCACTGCTTTGATTGAGTTTCCTTGTTGGTGACCTTTGCAGTGGATTATGGCAACCTTCTTAGGGAGCCACATGGCCTCTAATAAATCTAGTATCTGGGGAATGTTTTTATAGTCCCCCCCCCACAGTCAAGAGTCCCCATTCTTGGTAGATAAGCCGTGAACATGAGCAGTGGCAAAGGCATAGCGGTTGTCTGTATAGATGTTAACACCCTTGCCTTTGCTTAATTTTAGAGCCTGAGTCAGTGCTACCAGGGGCTCAGTCCATCGGGTTCCATTGGCATTTACCATGGCCGCCCCATACACCTGGTTCCATTGAGCATAAAGCTGCTGCCATCAGTGAAGAAGTTCTTGTTAGGTTCTTTCCATGAGACATCAGTGAGGTCCAGTTGGATTCCTTGTAGGGTGGTAGTAATTTCCAGATAGTCATGTAGAGGCTGTTCCGGGTCATCGTCAGGTAGGAGGGTTGCCGGGTTCAGAGCCGTTGTTTTTAGGAACTGTAGTCGGAGTTGGTCAAGAGGTTGAGCTTGGTACTGAGTGATGCGGGAGTTAGAGAGCCATCTCTCGGGAGCACTGCAAAGGAGAGTTTCCACCGAGTGTGGGGCAGTTATCTTTAATTCTTGGCCCAAAGTCAGCTTGTTGACTTCCTTTACCAAGATAGTGGTGGCTGCTACAACTCTGAGACACACGGGCCACCCAGTGGCTACCCGGTCCAGTCTTTTGGACAAATAGACTACAGGTCATCTCCAAGGGCCCAAGGTCTGAGTTAGGACTCCTTTGGCGATACCTTGAACCTCATCAACAAAGACATGGAGAGGTTTAGATATGTCCGGCAGGGCTAGGGCAGGGGCTGAAACCAGTTCCTTTTTGAGCTTCTCAAAGGCTTCCTGTTCCACCTTAGTCCATTCCAGCCGTGGGTCCCCCTCTTGTACAGGCGTAAGGGGTTTTGCTGTTCCAGCAAACCCAGGTATCCACAGCCTGCAGTATCCTGCAGCCCCAGAAACTCGCAGACCTGCTTTTTCATAGTTGGCAGAGGGATTTGCAGGACCACTTGTATTCTCCAGCTAGAGAGGGCTTGAGCTCCTTTAGTGAGCATGCACCTTTAGATGCATAGCTGAGCCTCCTTAGCCGAGACCTGGTACCCCAGTCTCTCTAATCCTCCAAGTAACCCTCCTGTGGCTGCAAAGCATTCTTCTACTGAGCTGGCCGCTAATAGGAGGCCATCAACATACTGAAGGAGAGTCACCTGGGGGTACTGAAGTCTGAACTCCTGGAGGTCAGCGCTTAAGGCTTCATCAAACAAGGTGGGGGGATTTTTGAACCATTGGGGGCAATCGAGTCCACGTAAGCTGTCCCGTGTACCCTCCCTCTGGGTCCATCCACTCAAAGGCAAAAGTAGGCTGACTCACCTCTGCTAGAGGAAGGCTGAAGTAAACATCTTCAAGGTCGAGAATCGTATACACCTGGTGTCCAGGAGGCAGAAGACTGAGGAGAGTGTACGGATTTGGCACCATTGGATGGACTGTCTCAGTCCGTTTGTTGACTCCTCTCAGGTCCTGAACAGGTCTGTAGTCCGAAGTTCCCGGCTTTTGGACTGGTAGAAGAAGAGTCGTTGGATATGGGCTGCAATCCCCCTTTTTGCCTGTGAGCTCATCGCGTACTGTTTTACCCGGATGGGGGTGGCCTGGCTGCTCAGCTGTACGATGATTGGAGGCCTGTGGGGCGCCACACCTGGTGGGTTTGACTTGGCCCACACTTGTGGATACCGCTCCTGGAGGGCTTGTCAATAAGGAGAGTCAACTGGGTTCTTCTGAGGACTTGGCAGCAACATGTATTCTTCAGAGAGGGGACAAGTGACCAGGAGGGCTGTTGGGCGATCTGTGCTATGGCTGTAAGTTAACAATGCCCGACCTTCTTCTTGGAAGGAGATGGTTGCTTTTAGTTTTGAGAGTAAGTCTCTCCCCAGCAAGGGGTAGGGGCAATCCGGAACCACCAGAAAGGAATGGGAAATTGTCCCTTTTCCTACATTTGTTATTCGACCCTCCGTCCAGGGGAAGGCTTCTGTTTTACCAGTGGCTCCCTGTATATAAGTTTTCTTGGCTGTGGTTGGGCCTACCTGGCTTTTGAGAACTGAGAAAGTGGCTCCAGGTCTACCAGAAAGTCTGTGTCTTTGCCCCCAACTTTTAAGGTTACCATGGGCTCTTGGGGGCTTAAAGGAATAGAGCCCCGGCCCCGTCATTGCTCTCCCAGGTGGAGGACTGCTCGGCCGGGTTTTCCGTTGGGGCATTCATTCTTCCAATGTCCTTTTTCCTTACAGTAGGCACACTGATCTTTGTCAAGGGTTGTCAAGCCCTGGGGCTGGAGGGCTGCCTAGTAGGATGCTCTCTGGCTCAAGACCCTCCCATTGCTGTCACCAATATTTTGAAGATCTTTTAGTCTCTCTCTCATCTGGACTCTCCCTATTATTGTAGACTTTTTGGGCAATCTCTACTAGCTCAGAGATGAGCTTCCCCTCCAACCCTTCCTGTCTCTGTAACTTTCTCCTAATAACTGGGGCCGACTGTGCTATGAAAGCGATATTTAGGGCGTGCCTGTTTGCGGGATCCTCCGGGTTAATTGGAGTGTATTCCTGATAAGCCTCCATGAGGCGCTCTAGGAAAGCCGAAGGGGTCTCGTTTGGCCCCTGCGTTACCTCACTTACCTTGGAAAGGTTGGTAGGCTTTTTGAGAGGGAGAAGAGAGACTGAACTATCAGGAGCCCCCTTTCTCCCGTAAGCTAGGCCCTGGCGGTGTGTGGTGCGCTGAGACTAGTTTCTGAATCGGCGTTTTCAGGAGCTGTAGGGGGTAAAGGGTAAGGAGGAGGAGGAGGTGGCCATAAAGGGAGATTGTCTTCGTCGGTTTCTTGAAGAATCGGCTTTGTTGGTTTAGTGGGGGCCTTTTGAGCTACTAGGACTCTAAAAATGATCTGGATGCTGAAGGTCCCCTCTGCTGGCCACCTGACATTAAAGAAGGGCCAGCCTAGCTCACACAGCCTCTGCAGAATGTGCGTGCTCACGGTTTCACCATAATCGGCCGCCTTCTGTTGGAAAGACTTAAAATGGTTAAGGACACACTGGAGGGGATGGGACTAGAGGTAGTTTGTCCCATCGTGCAGGAGAGGTTTTTAGATAGATGTAAAGCGAGAGATCTAACGGGCACACACACACACACACACACACACGCACACACACACGCACACACACAGGGGTCAGACAAAGATTAGACAAAAGAAAATTCACCGGCTTTTTTTGAGCAGAGATTCCAGATGGGCTGGGGATGTCTCCCCTTAACTCCGGCCTGGGGAGTCTCTGCTAAACCCTGGCCTTTCTAGTTCCTGAGGGTACCCAGACTTACCGTACCTCCAGAGGTTCTGGATCCAGGCGACTCTCAGGACTTTCAGCAGAGCATTGGTAAGACAGAGAACAGGGAAGGCCCGTTCAGTTTGCAACTCCAGGGTTGAGGAATGTCTTTCAATGGCTACCCCCTGGAGAGCCAATACCTTGGGTTCACCATCCTCCGCCCTCCAAGGCAGAGCTGAGGGTCTTCTCGGGATCCTGGACGAGGCCCCAAATGTTGTAGGGGAGCTGCCGAGAGAGACCACTCAAAGCTCGTGTCCAAATCAAAGTCATTTATTCACGGCTGCAGGCTGTCTCCCCTGTTCCGCAGGTGGAAGGAGTTTATATAGCCCAAATCACAGAATTGCATTAGCTGCAGGTGGGGTTGAGCAAAACAATTACAGATATTAAATCTGGCAGTTAAAGGGTTATCTATGCCGGGCGTGGTGGCGCACGCTTGTAATCCCAGTACTTTGGGATGCGGAAACCGGAGGATCCGGGTTCGCGGCCAGACTCAGCTCTCTGTCTCTCTCTCTCTCTCTCTCTCCCTGTCTCTCTCTCTCTCTCTCTCCCTGTGTCTCTCTCTCTCTCTCTCTCTCTAGTGAGGCCCTCCGCAACTTCGTGAGACCCGGTTTCAAGATAAAGTATAAAAAATAGGGCCGGGGGTGTAGCGCGGAGGCAGAACGCCCCTGAGTTCAATCCCCGGTACCGGAAAAAAATAAATAAATAAAGGGTTATCTATCTCTGGAATCTGGGACAATTAACAGGAGGTCTGGCATTTACCTAGAGGTCACATTGCAGGAACTATAGGTTGTTTTTTTTCTTCTTCTGGGGACTTTGCATTTGCTTAGTCATTTAACCTAAGTTGGCGTGGGTTTTACAAAATGGAGTCAGTCTAGCTATCTCACCTGTGGCCTCGGGCCAGCTGGGTGAGGTCCAATGAACTTCAGCGCTTGGTCTGTGAACAGGGCCAGGGGCTAATGCACGCATCAGACAATAGGTCCCCTGTTCCGGAATTCCAGCTTCTTCCCCTGTGATGACCGCAGTGGAAATTCTGGTCATGACTACTGCTACCATTTCTGCACTGCCAGAATAACACTTGTTATCAATCTGGACATGAAACAGCATTCCCAGCTAATGCCTTCTACGCAACTTTCACCTCGTGGACTGGGGAAAAAGGCTTGGCTTTGAAGGACGCCTGGCTTAGCCGGGCACAGATGGGAACGAGGCCACCGGAGGCATACCATACCGTGTGCATGCAGGAAGGTTTTCAGACCACCTGGAGAAGGTGCCCTCACTCTTCAGGGATTCTCAACCTTGGCTTCCGGCCAGATTCATGGAGGAAGGCTTTAAAAAGAACAGGTGTGCCGGGCATGGTGGCACATGCTTGTAATCCCAGTACTTGGGAGGCAGAGACCGGAGGATCCGGGTTTGCGGCCAGCCTCAGCTATTTAGTGAGGCCCTCCACAACTTCGTGAGACTCAGTTTCAAAATAAAGGATAAAAAATAGGGCCGGGGGTGTAGCTCAGAGGTAGAACGCCTCTGGGTTCAATCCCCGGTACTGCAAAAAAAAAAAAAAAAAAAAAAAAGAACAGGTGTGCCAGGCTTGGTGGTGCACACCTGTAATCCCAGTACTTGGGAGGCTGAGACAGGAAGATCACAGGTTCAAGGCCAACCTCAGCAACTTAGTGAGAACCTGTTTTAAAATAAAAAATAAAAAGGGCTGGTGGTGTACCTCATAGGTACAATGTGCCTGGGTTCAATCCCCAGTACCAAAATAAATAAAATAAAATAAAATAAAAATTACAGGTACTGGGGACCCACCATCCAAGAAACTGAATCCAACCAAGTGCTCGGAATGTCATCATGCAGCCTGCCTGCTTCCAGGCCATCTTCATGGAACCGAAGCCCCTCCATCATCCCCTGCCCAGGGCAACCCAGACAGCGTGAGGGGTCAAGCAGTAGCTGCCAGGTCGCACGCCACATTCCTTTCCCATGCCAGAACTTTTAAATTTTATTTCCCATGCCAGGACTTTTTTTTTTTTTTTTTGCGGTACCGGGGATTGAACACAGGGGCGTTCTACCTCCGCTTACGCCCCCGGCCCTATTTTTTATACTTTATTTTGAAACCAGGTCTCACAAAGTTGTGGAGGGCCTCGCTAAGGAGAGAGAGAGAGAGAGAGAGAGCTGAGGCTGGCCGCGAACCCAGATCCTCCGGTCCCCGCCTCCCAAAGTACTGGGATTACAAGCATGCGCCATCACGCCCAGCTAGGACTTCTTAATTGTATTCCAGTTTGATAAGCACTTGGTGAGGTCGTAGATGCGTAGCAGGAATCTCATGCCAGAAACGTATTAGTGAGGACGTGGAGGCTCAGAGGGGTAGGACGCCTGTCCATGCTCACACTGCTGGGAAGCTCCTAAGCTGTGCTCTCTCTCCTGCTTACTAAGGGGCCAGTACCACGTGGGTCTGTGATCTACGGCCCATGGGCCAAATCCAACCTACTGTGTAATTTACAACCCACTTATATTTCTGTGTAAGCAGGGAGCAAAGAATGTATTCTGTATTAGCCATGGAGCAAAGAATTGTTCTACATTATAAAAAATATGAACAAACACAAAAACACGCAAAATTCTAAAAATGCAACAACAGAAGCTCGACGTGGCCCATGAATCCTAAAATAGTCACCATCTGGCCCTTGAGCCGACTCCCGATGACAGGGACATGTCTGCTTCTGCACTCACGCAGGAAGGCTGGTGAGGTGGCACTGGGTCACTTTGTCCCTCCAAAGCTTTGTTGTCAAAAGCACACTGCACAGCAGGGAGGTTCTGAATCATTAATGTGACTTAGGTCTTCAAACACTTTTGCTATCTTTGTTTTGCTGGCGTGGCCTGCAGGTGGCAAATGTTCATTTGGATGTGTTAGGGTTTGCAACACAGAGAGCTGAGAGTGGCGTAATTTTTCACCTGCCACATTAATTGTTTTCCATCAAGGGCTTCCCTTAACATTCAGGGTTTGAGGCCAATGGCTAGGACCCGCCAATCAGAAACCAGAACAATGACCAACTCAGTTCTATTATATTCATTCTTAGTTAATCCTGGCAAGAATTCTGTGAGGTTGAAGAGAGAGTATTGCTCCTTCCTGCCTTCCTTCCTGTAATGGGGATTAAACACAGGAGTGTTCTATCTCCGAATTACACCCCCAGCCATTTTATTTTTTATTTGGAAACAGGGTCTCGCTAAATTGCTGAGAGCCTTCCTAAGGTGCTGAGGTTGTCCTCGAACCTGCGGTCCTCCTGTCTCAGCCTTCCAAGTACTGGGATTACAGGCGAGTGCCACCAACCGGCAGGGAGTATTGTTATTTCAATTAAAAACACAAATAAACTTATTTACAGATAACAAAACTATGACTCAGTACAGAGATTTGCACAAGCACACAAAAGGGTGAGACCACAATTTGAAGCGGATGGTTGGTTTTATCCTAAACATCATGCTCCCTTCTCGGGCACAACAGTCTCAGGTGGTTATTGGCTCAATGCCCCGTGGTAAGAAGAAAAATATAGTAGTCACCCCTTATCTACGGTTTTGCTTTCTGCAGTTTCATTTAGCCACAGTCAATTGTGTCCTGAAAATATTCAGTGGAAAATTCCAGAAATAATTCATGTTTTAAATCTTGCACTGTCCTGCTCTGTCCTGTCTAGGATGTGACAGGACATCCTTTGTCCAGCGTTTCCACTCTGTATACACCTCCTGGCACCTAGTAGCCATCTGAGTTATAGGTTTGACTATCATGGTATTCAGGGCTTGTGTTTGAGGAACCTTTTTGTTTTCTTTTTACCTAATAAAGACCTCAAAGTACAAGAGTAGTGATGCTGGCAATTCAGATATACTTGAGAGAAGTCACAAAGAGCTTCCTTAAGCGAAAGGTGAAGTGTGGTACTTGGAAAAAGAGAGAGATCACATTCATGTAACTGTTGCAGCACATTGCTCTATTTATTCTATTTCATTATTAGCTATTATTGTTAATCTCTTACTGTGCCTAATTTGTAAATTGAAATTTGTCATAGCTATGTGTATAATAAAAATACAGTCTGTCTAGGGTTCCGTATTACCTGCAGTTTCAGGCAAGCACTGTTAGTCTTGGATTGTATCCTCAGGGATAAAGAGGGACTATTATTGTAGGTAGCCCAGACTCAGAGTTAGGCCAAAGAACTGCATGGTGTATGATCTAGCAGCTCCTTTTGTGGCTTATCTAGTTCTCTATGCTTATTCTTTGTTCTAACTTTCTATTTTCTATTGATTAAACTGTTGTGTACTCTGAGTAGATATTTAGTTGTAAAAGACTGATAGTGATGCAAATAATTCTTATCAACGTGCTGTGACTTTCTCTGGTAGGACATATTACAACCCAAAGGTTACATAGTTTTGCTGCCTTATAAGTTAATCAATTTTGAAAGTAATTTAGCATTTTTACCTCAGCGTTCTTCCTTCAGTGGTGCTTTGTGTTCCGTGCTTTTAAACGAATCTTGACATTCTGCTGGTTCCCTTGTTGTTAAATAGTTCTTTGACATGTTCTCATTATTTGTATGAGAGTTGTATTTTTAATTTTTTGAAAAATTGTATTTTGACACCTTGTCATGTCTGCAGACAGAAAAGCTCTGAGATCAAATGCACCAAACTGAAGTGGTCACCCAAGGAGTTTGAAGTCTTCTCTGTTTGGTGTATTAATCTGTCATGAGCTGGTGAAAACCTTTGAGTGGCACAGCAAGGTTTAGCTTTTGGCTGGCCATTTAAAAGCTGTGTCATCTTGGCTGAGTCGTATGACTTCTCTCAGTCTGTTTCTACATCCATAGCATGCAGATCACCACTTCATTTGTTACATGGAAATTAAATGACATATACTAGAACTCAGTGGTGGAGGACACAAATTCTGTGCCAGGCTGCCTCGGTTCTTGGATCTGCTGTTTGGTAGTTGCACGAATTTGGGGGAAAGTATTTAATTTACTGCAGCTTAATTTCCTCATCTGTAAAATGAAGTTAGTGCCTACCTTTCAGGGTTAAATATATTAACATTAAAAAAATCGTGCTTGGACTTGCGAATGGCATCTTATAAGTGCATAATGCACATTAGCTGTGAAGAAAATAATGATATTTATAACATACCTATTAGAGCATTTGGCATATAGCTAATTCTTAGAAGAATTGGTAGCTGTCAAACATCAAGGACGTCCAGCATCCAGACCCAGTTAGAACCTGACAAAAGACCTGTTTGCATGTGAAAACAAAAAATGTTATGAGCCATCAAGAGGTGTGAAGGATAACCGGGTCAGAACTAGAACCAGGTCTCATGACTTGAGCCCAGATTCTGTCTCCTGGGCAAAGCTAAGGAGCTAGAGAGTGTATCATCCATACACATGATGGCTCAGCAAGGCAATGCCCTTCCCCCGCAGCTACTGCTGTGTTCTGAGTGAGCCCCACCCGCTAGGGAGAGTTGGAGAGCTATAGACTGGCGGAATTTAGATTCAGACTCCTGATGGGAGTTTATACCAATTTATTTTCACACTTTACACGGGGTAACTCTGCGCAGCCGAGACTCAGCGGGGGAGCTTACCAGAACGCAGTTCCTTCTCCAGGTTCTTGGGTTGTCGCTGTTGGTGGGAACACGCCAGCAGTCGTGGAGCACCGTGACAGGGAGTCTGGTAACTCACTTGACTTGGAGCTGGGGGCTCACTGGGCCTAATTCTCTTGGGCCTTATATACTATTTGAGTGGGGGTCTTATCTTAGTTAGGCATATGCTCCTTAAGCTGAGGCTGGGCATGCGCAGTTACATCTAGTGCTAGGGTTGCATGGGGGGGGGTGTTAAACATATCTTATCACTCAAGCCAGACCTGGGAGGCTCCTGGGCTGTCATTTTGGGTGTCTCACTTTAACTCACACACATTTGCCTCAAAATGGCAGCACTTATGTCAAGCAATTCACAATTCAAAAAGCATGTCCAAAGGCACTCTCCCCATGCTGCTTCTAATTCAATTCTGTGGTGGGACAGGAGGAAAAAAATCAGAGCCTGAGCAAAATATGCCAGCTCAGAAAGGGTACCATTTAGCTCCAGGAGTCAGGATCGCACTATTCCCTCCCCCAACCTTCCCAGCCCTGGGGTCCTCAGCTCCATGCTAATGCTTCCAGACATAATAGTTAAGGATTTCCATCCCAAGTGAGGATGAACAGAAAAAACAAACCCACACCAGCCACATACCCTAAATACCAGACATTCCTCAGATAGTTTTCTTTGTAGGTGATTGGCCACAGACATCTCCAGCTTATAATGGTGGCAGACAGCTCAGAGGATGGGGGAAGGGAGGAGACCTGTGCCCCAGTCACTTATCCCAGAGTCTAGAAAAGGACTGGAATCTCTGTTGTCTGCAAGTCATTAGCACTTTCACAGTCACCAAGGAAACCTATATATACTGGAATGTGGGCACTATCAACATCACACTCTAGAGCTGCATGGCAGGTGGAGTCCTTTAAGTAGTGAAGACCTACTATGAGCCTGGCCCCATGTTAGAAGCACAGGGGCTCTCTTGAGTAAACCCTTGAAAGCGGAAGAAATGGGGTTTTAGTTGGTCTCGTTTTCAAGATTGCCTGTAGGTGGGCATGAAGGAAAGGAGAAACAAAATTTTGCAGAGTACCTAATATGTGGTCAAATGTTCCCCCGTTCCCTCTCCACCCCATGACTGTGGTCTGGAGGCAGCTAGGGGGCTTTGGCAGCGAGCTCAACTTGGCCTGGCTAAAACATGGCAGAAATGTACCTGGGTCAGGAAGCCTGGAAGAATTAGGGTACCACAAGCTGATTGACAATACCACTAAAATCGCGGGGTCTTTGATGGTCTTTGCTGTCATCTCTGGGGTGGGTTCCACCCGGAGGTTGCTTGTGCCTGCAGCCAGAACGTGGCTTCCTCTTTCAGCACTGCTGTGGGACAGAGAGTCCAACATCTCCAACAGAGACTTCCTCTCATCGCTATGGTCAGAATCAGGGTGTATGCCCATCCCTGGACCAACCATCAGCACGGGGAAGGGGATTGGTTATCTTTGACCCATTGGGCCATCTTGGCTTGAGGCCATCTCCCCCCAAACACTGCTGTGCTCCATAAGAAAGTGGGGAGTAGCTATTAGGGAATCAAGTACAATGTCTATCATATATCTTCAATGGGCTTGAAAACTAAGGAACCTGCTCAAAGTCAAGTTTCTCTGAAGTCCAAAGCCCTTGTATGTTTTTGATTTTTGGTCCTTGAGACTGAATGAACCCAGGGGCGTACACCTCCAGCCCTATTTTATTTTTTATTTTTGTAACAGGGTCTCACTAAGTTGCTAAGGCCCTCACTAAGTTGCTGAGGCTGGCCTCAATCCTGTGATCCTTCTGTCTCAGCCTCCCAAGTACTGGGATCACAGGCATGTGCCGCTGTGCCCAGCTCCTTGTACGTTCTTTTTGCCTTAGTGTGCTCTATCGAGGTATAAGGCAAGGGAAGGAAGACAGACTGGGGGAGTTGAATTGCAAGTCCCCTTTGGAGGCAAGGGGACCGCAGGAAGAAACACTTGGGTTCTTAAAGAAACCTTTCCCTTCTCTCTTTTTTTTTTTTTTTTTTTGCGGTACCGGGGATGGAACCCAGGGGCGTTCTACCTCCGAGCTACACCCCCAGCCCTTTTTTTTTTATACTTTATTTTGAAACCGGGTCTCACAAAGTTGCGGAGGGCCTCACTAATTAGCTGAGGCTGGCTGCGAACCCGGATCCTCTGGTCTCCACCTCCCAAGTACTAGGATTACAAGTGTGCGCCACCACGCCTGGCCTCCCTTCTCTTTAAGATGGCCTTCATGTTCCTCTGGATCCAGGTCATGGGCACCATTTTGTGGAGATCAGCTCATACCCTATGAGGTCCTTTCGATTTTTCAGTCACAACACCCTTTGGGCTGGAGCCCATCTTCTGGATTTTGCTGGACAATGGCGAGATTTCAGAATATTTAGGATCAAGTTGTGTTTCCTTGTGGCTATGCGAGGAAAGCGATCTTCAGAGAAACTATTTTGGGCAGTCACGCTGCCCTGTGCTATGGCGAGGACACATTGGGGGTGGAAAGGGGGGCAGGAAGGAGACAGCCGTGGTGGGTGGTAGCCATTTAGAAACAAACTTTCTGTTGCCTGTTCAAGTGCAAATCAGAGTCCCAAACAGCTGATCCTCAAATAGATCATAAACATGAGTTACAAACTAAAGTTTACCACCTGGGCTATCGATCTTTATTAAACATCTCATGTTCCCCAGCTCCATCTTGGGTGCTGAGGAGGCTACATGTGACAAGATATGATCCCTGCCTGAGACCTAGATGAGGTTGCTGTGCAGACGAAATTCTACCTAGTAACACTAGACTGGGTTTGCTACGTGTGCTGAGGAGGAAGGGGAGACAGATAATCCTAGTGAAATTTTAGAGGAGAACTCCAATAAATCCAAGGTGTGATCCCTGTAACATCTATCCCTCAAAATATACTAGAATAAAATTTTTAAAAAGTTCTCTAAGGCCCCCAAAATGGGACAACATCATCCATTCTATGCTCCTTTTGGAGCTATCAAATGCATGAGTATCTTTTTTTTTTTTTTTTTTGGTACTGGGGATTGAACACAGGGGCATTCTACCTCCAAGATACACCCCCAGCCTTTTTTAGTTTTTGTTTTGAAACAGGGTCTCATTAGGTTGCTGAGAGTCTTGCTAAGTTGCTGAATTGTTTGGGTTGGCCTCAAACCTGTGATCTTCCTGTCTTAACCCCCCAAGGACTGGAATTACAGGTGTGCACCATCATGCCTGGCCATATGAGTATCTTAAAGGCCCCAAGAAGTCTCATAGAGACTTCTGAAGCTGTTAACCTATACTTTGATTCTTAAATCTGCCCATGAAGCAGTTTCTTTTTTCCTCAAGGGAAACGGGAATATCCTATTAGTGTCCCATGGAGCCACACTGCCCCCTGTGGTCAAAACCACCCGGAAGAGGAGGGCAAACTGGCACAAGGGCTTTCAAACTCCGTGTACCCCAGGAACACCCAGCATTGGCAAACTTTGCCCATCTCACCAGCAGACATGGGGCCTCTGCGATGCTAACCAGAGAGCAGGGCAGTTATGTCGCTTCACGGTGGCCGGACAAAACGCCCCGTTCAGCTGGGAGCTGACGAGGAGCTTGCAGTTCTGAGGAATGTGGCTGGAGGCAGAGAGGCTGTCAGCCTCAGGTGTTGCTGGGACTCTGCTCTGCTTCCCTGTCCCCTTCCTTTTCGATAAAGCCCTAATTCCAGAGCTTCTGCCCTCGTAGGCAGCCTCTGTCCCTTTCTCTCCTGCTTTAGGCCTTTCACGGTCCTCTCCCCTACCCCCTCCTGCCTTCCTGCCCTGGCCCCAAATGTTCCCCTGTCCTACTTGCTGGCCCCAGGCTGCTTCCCAGTCTTTGCGGGTGTGCTCCAGCCCACTACCTCTTCAGCCCCCCGAGGCTCCAGTCCCCAGTCTTCTGCCCACTGGGGACCAGGGGCTGACTTCTTCTCCAGGGGTGTCTCAGATCTCTGGAGGAAAGGACTGTGCCTTTATCCTCTGTCCATCTCCTCTTCTGTCCACAGAGTCCGGGGAGCTAAGAGGACACTGCCCACCTGTCTCTGCTTCCTGGTTGCCTCTGTGACATCAGTGCTGGGAATGCAGGACCCAGGGCCTTGTTCTGGTCCACTTTGCACCCTGGCGACCTTAAGACCTGGACATGTGTACATGGTCAGCCCTCTCAGGAGCCCAGGAAGCACTTCTCCAGGGTCCAGTACTGAACAGAATTAAACTTCTATTCCCAAAAATAAGTCTCAGAGTCTCCCGGGAGAGGCCCAAACATGCAAGCAACTCTGAATATGTCCTGTTACTGTTGCTCCTGGGTGCTGGCCCTGGACAGGTGCTCCTGCCCACAGCCCCCAGGCAGCCCTGGGCATGCAGGGGCAGAGGCGCGCTCATGTTGGGGAGTTTAGGGCAGCAGAACCCCTGCAACTATGCTGTGTTCAGGGTGGAGGATGCAGCCCCCCTGTCCCCCGGTCCCCATCTTCTCTGTCCCTCCCTGCCCCGGAGCCGCCACAGGACCCAGTTCCTCCCGCTCCCAGGTTCTGCTTCCTACCTCTGCCTGATTCATTTCTCTCCCACTGGCCAGGCGCAGGCTGAAGCTCTTCACAGACTGTTAGGAAAAACATGAGCTTTGGAAGCAAACTGGAGATTGAGCCTCTGCTTTGCCACT